>JBAMHW010000027.1:185658-208995 GCA_037177495.1 Rhadinocentrus ornatus | reverse complement strand
TTCTATCAGGACTACGCACCCCATCTCCCATTTCGTATGTGCCTTTATTCTATTTTATTTTGCTTATTTATTTTTTTAAAAATCCTATTGTGCACTGTTTGGTGATGGCTTAATCTCGTTGTACCGTTGTATAATGACAATAAAGGCTTTCTATTCTATTCCATTCTATTCTATTCTAATATCTTGAAAAGATTCAGAGAATCAGGAAGAATCTCTGTGTGTCGGGGATGTTGGAGATCTTGGGGTCCTCAGGCAGCACTCTATTAAAAACAGACATGATTCTCTACTGGAAACCACTGCATGGACTCAAGAAGACTTCCAGAAACCACTGTCTGTGAACACAGTTCACCCTGAAATCCACAGGCGCAGGTTAAAGTTCCATCATGCAGAGAAGAAGCCAGATGTGAACAGGATCCAGAACCAGCTTCTTGCGTCTTCTCTGGACCAAAGCTCGTTTAAAATGGTCTGAGGCAAAGTGGAGACCTGTTCTGTGGTCAGATGGATGAAAATTGTTTCTGGAAAGCATGGAAAGCATGGACAGCGTGTATTGCTGTGGCTTGTTACTTTGGGGCGCCGCCCCCATCAAAACGTCAACCTCCCCCATTAAACATGAATTAATTAAATGGTAAAAAAATTAGTGTGAAATTCAAGCTGATTATTATACAGTCAGCCTGGTTGTGTCTGGTAGATAATCTGCTAAAATTTATTGAGAACTGGGTGTGTTTGATTACTTTCTATTTAAATATGTTTGTTTCATAGGTGAGAAGCGCCAGCGTGTATACGTGGGAACCTAAACTTTTGGCAAACAGGTGACCTGAGTCTGCTTCGTCATTGGCTTTGTCAAGACGCAGCTGTCTGTGTCCCTGGCCAATCAGCCTTGTTTTGGCTTCTTTATTTATCAAATGAGTTTGATGTATAATCCATGAAGATGGCAGCTTTGGAGAAAATAAGGGAATATTCAATCATTTCGTTAAAAGAAAACCTTCACACGGAGTTCTCTTGACCTTCGTCCCAACCAACCGGATTTAGAAATTCAACAACAGGCAAGTGACCGAAGATGAAGTTCTCTGGCTCATGCTATAAAAAACAAAGTTGGCTAGCTGAATGTGACGTTAGCACGCTTTCCCTGCTCGCTGTTTCAAAGTGTCGACACTGAATTGTTGTGGACAACAGCAGGAGCGAAAGATCTAAAACCTCTTTCTGAAAAGAGGAAATGGCACGAAAGTAGCCGCAGACATCTCAAACAGCATGAAGCTAAAATTCTTTGGCAGTTTTTTACCACTGTAAGGCAGCTGGTATTGGTTGCCATGGCAACCACTGAACCAGCTGGTAGACACCTGAGGTGAAAGGAGCTGTCCAACATGCAGGACTTTGAAGCCAAACCGAGCAGCTCGGCAGCTCAGGAAGCAGAAACTCAGCTGGGATAGGACGTTGTGATAGAAGCTAACATGACTTCCAGGCAGACTGACACGCTGTAAAGACCCTTCAGGTTTGGGAGGTGATGTTTCTCGCAAGTTAAAGAAGCAGTAGTTGATTGTGTTCTACTATCTTTATGTTGTTTGCTGCTAATTCTGTAGAAATAAGCCCTCTAAAATAAACAGCAGGCAGGAGGAGAATAAGTATTGTTTTAGACAAGTTTTTGTCTATAAAGCTGAGTGGGACGACTCCAGCTTGGGAATACGTTTCTACTAAAGTATTATGGGATTTTTGTCACTGTTGGGACTGGGACAGCATGGAAGGTTTACTGGAAAGATTACATTTCCCTGCTGGTTCAGGAATTAATGTTTTAATTTCTACAAATCTTGTTTGTTTACTTTTTATTTAATCTAAAAGGTGTTTTTTGTGTTGAGTTGAGCTTTTCACTCTTAAATAAATAAATAAATTTCTACGATTCAACCAAGTCACACATCAGTCTCTAGATTCAAAAACTTCCTGAGCGAAATATCCAGCTAAGCATTATGTTTAGGATTAACGGAACAACCTTCAACACATAAAACTTATCAAGTAAATCCTTAAACCCATGACCCATACACAGTTAGCATGTCTGACTCCACTGTTTTTCTCTGATTCATCAATAATTAGCTAAGTTTGAGTAAATATAGTGAATAAATTAAATTCTAAAATAAATTAAAGTGAAATAAATGCTTATTTCCACCCACTGGTATAATGTTGGAGTTGGTTCAGTGAAATAAATGACTGGTGCTAACTGAATCCACTCACCGCAACAAAATGTGTAATTGCTCCAATCATCCATATTACAAAGCAAAACCTGTATATTTTGGGTTCTATTTCTGCGTTTATTGCCTGAGTACACACAGCAGGAAAATATTGGTAAACATTTTATTTCTGCAACATAATGAACAATATAAAGCTGTGTGAACAACACATTTATTCCCTAAACCTAAAAACGTATGTCTGAACTGTAGGTAAATAATAACAATAATAATAATAATTTAACATGATGTGAGAAGAAAATCAAGGACAAACAAATAATTAATAAAAATATAAAATAAAATAAAAAAATGTATAAAACATGCTGCTCCCAAGCACTTCTTTCCCATGTTTGACCCTTCGAACTTCTCTAATCTAAAATGTGTACGGCCTTCTCTGATTGGCTGAATGTGACACCCTGTCTCCACATTCCTCAAGTTCAGCAGCTTCGTCCCTCCAGCGCACATTTTAGACAATAGACTGACGAGTGTTTAGCAGCTTTCCTCTTTATTTTCAGTCCACTGCAGAGTTTGTGATCATCCTCTTTATAAAGTCAGTGAAAACCTCCTCGCTGTTTTTTACTGGCTCCGTCAGTCGCTGACAATCCCACCGTCTGGTAAAGCTTCTGAAACACGGTCTGTTTGTATTTCCATGATAAATTAACTTCCTAAAAGACCTTATTAAATGTAAAACACATAATGGGAGAAGACAGTGTTTGACGTTTCTGACTGGGACGACTAGTCTGTGTCAAGCCTTTGTCGGCCTCATTGTTCCCTCTGATGATGTGTCACAAGCTTTTCAGCTCGTCCCTTTTTTCTCTGCATGACATGACAAGATGCCACAGGCAAACATTCAGCTGCAATTTTAATCATAAAAGGCTTAAACTGGGTTTGTCAGAATTACTGAAACTGGAGTAGACATAAAAACGCAGCACTCGTAGGGCACATACCACAGTGTAACAGGTCCAGCTGTGGTTTTTTTGGGGGAGACATTTTGGGTTGCCAAGGACCTCAGTGCCTTCTGTATTATATCTCAGCTACTGTTGCTATGGCATCTGTACTGTCGAGGTGCCAGCGACGATAAATGAATCCATGTTTCCCGCAGAGAGTAATCCCGCAGAGGGTGGAGTCATTAGCTTAACGAGAACTGCTCAGATGACACCACACAAATGCTCATGTAATCCCAGAGAAAGATGCTCGGTTGCAGAAACGTATCAAGATACACTAAAACACACATCTTTCCCTCTAGAAGCTTGAGAGAAAGTCTATGAGTGGCTTCCAGTTCTTCCTCCTTGTGTGACCTTCTATTCCGGTCACAGCTATGAATATATGAATATATGTTGACCTTTTAGGTCATTTGACACAAGTCACTCTGATTCTGAGGGACGTTTTAAGGAATTGGAAAAGTTTTCCAGTAATAAACGCTATTGAAAAATCTAGAAAAATTCTGGTTCGGAAATGGTTTATTAATCTGTGTCGTACCTCAATCACACGCCTGCCTGCCCACCCTCCTACACCTCAACACGCGTTGTGGACAACTGAACCCCCTAAAACCCCCACATGATCAGCCCCAGCATGTTGGCTACATCTCTGGATTCCATTGTTCTTCCTGGACATACACTAAGAAAGAACATTGTGTTGGATTGTTTTAGCACTGACTACGGGACGCATCCACTGTGGCATCATGTCAAGAAGCTTCTGCAATATCACAACATTTATTTCCGTCCAGAGTTGCATTAGATTGTTGTTAGGATCTTAAATTGATGATAAGAAAGTCACTTCACTGCATTTAGACCTGACCTAGAGCAGCAACCTCTGCCCCACAGGCTTGTACTGTAGGCACTTCAGAGTCCAGTTTTTATGCTCCCTAGCAAACTGAAGCCTTTAGTCCAGTTAGCCGCACTATTAGTGGTTTTCTTATGGCCACACAGCTGTTTAGTCTCAATCCATCGAGTTCCCTTCACATTGTTCATGTGGAAACGTTCTTACATTTACTAATAAACATAGTCCTGAGTTCTACTGTTGTTTTTTTTCCTTTTGATTTCACCCAAACCTTTAGGTGATCATTCAGGATGTTTTCTGATCATATTTCTTCCTGAAAGACGATGGTTCTCCGCTATCCTTCCAGTTTTTACTACTGCGTTGGACAGTTCTGAACCCAGTTTTAGTAGTTTCAGCATCTCCTTAGATGTTTTCTCTGCTTGATGCCAATTGTCTGATCTCAAACAGACTAAGATCTTTTCCACATGGTTGTTTAAGAAATGAGAAGCAGGTCATTGCATCAGTTGGGGTTAAATAACGTGTGAAGCATCATCCTCTATGCAGTAATTATCCAATGGAATTTTCTTTAATTGGACGGGCAGTGCATCATACTTATCATCTCCTTAATGACTCAGACTGGATGACTGGAGAGACCCCCAGATTTCCTGTTTACTCAGCTCACTTCATAAATAAACATTTCACACTCTCCATTGTCTTATTGGTATTACACTTGCTGCACTGGCTGTGACAGATTATTTTAATATTTCCTACACTACAGCATTTATCCAGACAGTTAGAGGAGTCTTTTAGAGTTGTTGCTGTGCATTTATTGCTCTGAAAATAGGTTGTTTGGTTAATATGATACCAGACAATAATAGGACACCCTGGTAATATGTGGAAGGACGAGCCCACCAGCTCCAGAATTTAAAATACCCATATGAAAACCAATGCTATGGTTATTAGTGTGATTACAGAGAGCAAAGTGATAATATAAAGACCTATTAGATGGTGCATTCATAAATTAGAAACATGTCTAAGAGGTTAGATGCAACCAATTTATCTTTTATTAAAGACATTCTGACAAAAGCTGAGGAAAAATGTGATGGATGATTCAGCCCTGGGTTTTGTTTACTCATGTTTATTCAAACAGTGGCCCATTCCCAGGTCAGCTAATAATTACATTGTCTGATATTTACCTGATATCCTCAGGGCCTCCTCTGTATAGTAAATGACTGGGAAACCAGTAATTCTCTCCATAAATTCAATTCGATTAAATGGACGAGAAATAATAGTTCTCTTAGATTTAGTTATTTTAACTAATGTGTTCTTACATATTTCTATCATTTCGTCACATCACTTACAAAAGAAATATTAGGTAAATTAGGCATCAGTATATTTTAAGGCCTACTTTATACCTTTACCAGCTTTCCAAGCTGACACTTTTATCCAAAGCGACTTACGATGGTTAAGAAGTAGCGTTGAGGGTCTTGTCAAAGGACCCAACTGCAAGGTGTTAATATTCGTCCCCTGGGGGATTCAAACCATGGTCTCCCACATGGGAGACTGATGCTCTACTAATTGAGCTAACCAGCCGCTATATAAAATCTGCCTCTATAGGCAAGAGGGAAATTTAACTTTAAGGGTAAACATCAATCTCAAGTGTTTCTTTAACTTAGTTTTTAGTGGCTAATGTTACAAGCTTTTTCTTCTGGATTATATTTTATAGATGTTACAAGCTGGTTTAGGTTATTAAACCTAAGAATTAAAATTGCTTGGTTAAGCTAAAAAAAGATCCTAATTAAGGATAAAATACTTGCTGGAAACCTTAATGGTAGCTATGGCAACAAGATGTCAGAGGATAGAATCTATTGCAGATGTTTGCTAATGGGCAGTGTAGCTGGATGCACCATGGATAAAAGCATGTCAGGAGGGTACCATAGCGAGCGTGCTGTGGACCCTCGGCCTAATGATGAGTCAAGCTATTGTCAAGATGACACAATTTCCTGAGGTCTCAATAAAATTTCTAGAACAGGGATGCTCAGTCCTGGTCCTCTAGGGCCAGGTCCTGCAAGGTCTAGAAGCTTCCTGCTGCAACAAATCTGACTCAAATCAATGGGTCGTTAGTAGATTTGTGCAGAGCTTGACGTCAAGCTGTTGGAGTGCCATTTAATCTGAATCAGGTGTGTTGCAGCATGACAACTTCTAAAACCTGCAGGACATGGCCCTCGAGGACCAGGATTGAGGAAATCCAAAGTATCATTTTCAGCCATGTTTTTACACTAATCTTCCTTTGAGACAACGTCCTGTGGTGAATTTTGTGTGTTAAGTTGCAACCAGGCTAGAAAAACGACACATTTCAGACAGAAATGCTAAAACCAACCCCATTGCATATAAGTTCAATAAACCCAGGACTTAACTGTACATTTCTCCAGGTTTTGTTTGGTTCCAGTGGCTAACGTTAAAATCTAATGCTTATCTGGCAAATGTGTTACTAATATTCTAAGTTTGTGTTTATATGATGGTAGATACCAATGTTGCGCTGCCTTCAATTACAAATAGAAACTCAGAATTTCCAGATTTTAACAATTTCAAAGACTCCTAAAGGAAAATAAAACATTAGAAAAGGTAAATGCTAAATATGATGTCATTAAAGAAGTAAATGGAGTGAACAAGGCTGTCTGAAGTGTAGGAATATTGAATATGCAATAATGGGATTTATATTTTTTCACTTGCATTTTTTTCTAAAATTTATCCTTGTTAACATTGACCTTTACAAACTTCTTCCTATTAGCGTGTCGAAAGGAGATTAAACGCGTGGGAGGTTTTTAATATGCGATTACAAATAGCAACTCAGGCTGAAATCCTTCTTTAGAGAAAGCAAAATAATTTTGTCACAACTTCTTTTAAAGCTTTTAAAGCAATGTTTGTGAAGTGTAAAACAATGTGCTCCTGACTTGTTTTCAAGAACAGTCCCAGACCTGAAACCGTTCTGAAGTTATTTGTCAGAGACTGACACCGAAGACAGGTCACACGGTGGAGTGGTGTTTAGTACCACAGCCTCATAGCAAGAAGGTCACTAGTTCGAACCTCAGCTTGGAGTTTGCATGTTCTCCCCATGTATGCCTGGGTTCTGTCCTGGTACTATACCATGCATAGATAGGTTGTTCGTCTCTTTCTGTTGGTCCTGTGATGGACTGGTAACGTGTTCATGGTGTATCCTACCTCTCCCCTGTTATTTACTGTGATAGACTCCAGCTTCCTGCGACCCTGAATTGGAACAAGCGGTATACACAACTAATGATTTAAAACAGTGGCAACCTGTCCAAGGTGAACCCTACCTCTCGCCTAGTAGCTGCTGGGGTAGGCACCACCCTCGGCGACACTGCATTAAAATAGATGAATCAGTATGGAAAATAGATGGATTAATGTCACCCAGATGAAGCCCCCGCTTGCCACCTCTGTACTAATTCAGACTAACAAAAAAATAAGTTCCTGTCAGGTTACGCTTTCAAGTTTGCAGACTTTTCAGAGGTTCTCTGGTTGCATTACATGACACATAGATATATGTGAACTACACTGCACATGCATTGATTTAACACATTTGCCACACTGAAAAAAGTAAATGAGAAAAGGCTACCAGTATTGAGAAAAGTTATAACCTTTTGATTCTTTTGTGTGTTTGTAAGAAACAAAAAATAAATAAAATTTACACTCTTATTCTTGTTAGATCCTGCAACATTACTATACCTTGGTGGTGCTTGCTGTCTCAACTTTTTGCTGGTAGCAACAGATTAACTTGAGTCTATGAGCAGAGGACAGAATGTAACAGATGCTATGACAGTGGTGTTCCATCTGACAACTGTAGGGGGTGCCAAAGAGCAAGCAACAGAAAACTGAGGGGCTTAAAATTTATTTGTTTGCCTTCGCTTTTTAAATAGCACTATGTAACTTAATAACCTTTAAAAACGTATGTGCTTTATGCACCGCATCATACTCAAGGAAATGGATATCAACACACCAGCCATTTTGAATGTGAGGAAGTGAGGAAAAGAAAGAGAAAGGGATAGCCGTTGTTAGCTAAGATCTCGGAAAAGAAACAGGATGAAAACGATGCTGGATTAGCCATCATTAGTAGAGATCTCAAAGAAGAGACGGAATGAAGATGATGCTGGATTAGCCGTCGTTAGGGGAGATCTCGGACAAGAGACGGGATGAAAACGATGCTGCATTAGCCGTCGTAGGGGGAGATCTCGGAGAAGAGACGGGATGAAGATGATGCTGGATTAGCCGTCGTTAGTAAAGATCTCGGAAAAGAGACGGGATGAAGACGATGCTGGATTAGCCATCATTAGTAAACATCCCCGAGAAGAGACAGGATGAAGATGATGCTGAATTAGCCGTCGTTAGGGGAGATCCTGAAGAAGAGTTGGGATGAAGATGATGCTGGATTAGCCGTCGATATTAGTGATCTCAGATAAGAGATGGGATGAAGACGATGCTGAATTAGCCGTCGTAGGGGGAGATCTCGGAGAAGAGACGGGATGAAGACGATGCTGCATTAGCCGTCGTAAGGGGAGATCTCGGAGAAGAGACGGGATGAAGACGATGCTGGATTAGCCGTCGTTAGTAGACATCTCAGAGACGAGATGGGATGAAGACGATGCTGGATTAGCCGTCGTTAGGAAGCGCGTCACTGAGAAAATCTGTCAGAGTTCAGTTGTGCTTCTTTAAATTCAAACAGAAGAAAAAATGTTGCATAACTTGCATTTATTTTAGGGTGTATATGATTCTCTGCAGCGTATCTGAAGGGGTGTTTCCTGTTTCAACAGCAGTGAAGTCGATGGTGTCCAGATTTTATAGCCAGTGTTTAAGAACTGGTCATTTTTTCCTGGAGCTGCTCAACCAGTGTGGGCTGAAAAAAGAAAACCAAGTAAAATCCAAAATCCCAAGGGATCCATTAGAGAATAATAATCAAGATAAAAATTAGTGAAAGGGCTGACATGCAGATGAAAAAGCACGGGATGGGAGACTCAGGGAGAGAAGGTGGGAGGGCTGGGAGGAATGGGACACAGCTCTGATTGCTGTTAATTGCTGTTCACAGCCAGGGCAGGTCTAATCACTATATGTGTGTGTGTGCATGTACAGTCTATGCTAATGCTCCCCCAGCCTCTGGATACTGCCCTGAGCTCAGTAGAGCGGCTGCTCACTCATACTTAGCCTCGGTTTATAATTAGGAAGCAGATTATATTCCACAACCTCCGCTGCACCCTCCGCACCTCCAAATCCGAAAGGGACTCTTTTTCAACTTACACAAGACTGAGAGGAGAGACAGGAAGCCAAGTCCAAAGATAACTCTCATTATTCTCTTTTATTCCATGCATTTGTATGGTCTCTTTGCCCTCTAAGGCAATGATGGTTCAGTTAGTTGAAAAATTGGCCTCATTTCCCCCTTTTCCCCTTAATTTTCCATTCATTCTTAACGTAATCCTAATCAAATTTTACATCAGAGGTAATAAACTGCAGGGTCATGAGAACACAGAGACATTACAGAAACATTAAAAAGAGAGCTGAGAGAGAAGCAAATAACCCCAAAATAGTCCCAAAGCAACCGAAACAAAGCCAAGCTAATATGACTCAATAGGAGGTGTTGCATCATCATCAACTCCAAGAATCAAACTCTATTAACTATTTCTTAATGTGGAAGGAAGAGTATAATTTGTGTCAGTAGCTTCAACTAAACCATAGTTTACAGGAACAAAAGAAGATAAAAAATACTGACTTACTGCCACCATAATGTACTTACAGTGGACCCAGCTTGATCATTTCCACCCACTCTGCATCAATCGTAACTCCAAATAGGTTATAATCAGAACAAAATGCGAAATGGAAATGCACTTTTACAAAGTTCTGAATACATTGCTGAAAGACATTTACCAACAACAAAACACCTTTACATTTATGAAAAACACTTTTACAAGTTTAGGAAACACAGTTAAAAAGATAGGTGTTTCACCAAAATCTGTGACCCATCAGAATCTGTGATCGCAGAAAGCCCTCTGCACGCATGTCTTAGAAGACGAGCAAAGTCTTAAAAGGACTTTTATTAAAGTCTGAGTTCATTATAATGCAGCTACAGTAAACACACATTCTGGTAGCAGAAATGTGTTTTCAATAGAAGTGTTTTCAAGACATCCAGAGAAATGTATACTATGACCGATGTGACCGATGTGGTCCCAGATTCTGATAGATTAAAGATTTTGGTTAAACATCTATTTTTGTTAAAGTGTTCCACGTTTTGTACTGTTGTTTTTTCTAAAATGTAAAGTTTCTTAGCCCTTGGTAAAAGTGTTTTGGCATTATACTATTGTTTTGTAAATGTAAACATTTAAACGGTTACGCCGTCATTGCACCCCTTTCCAGATTTCTGGACCTTCTTGCTCAATTTGTGTAGTAACCGCCATTTTTATTTCTTTATGATTTAAACTCTGTAACAGAAGAATCATTTCTTCGTTTCCTTCCACGAGCTTGTAAAGATACTGCAACATGTTCGCTGCTATTCTTGTTCTAAAACTGAAAATGCCTGCTGGAGCTGAACTGAATCATTACAAGAACTGTGTCCTGTGGTGTTTACCAGGTCATACCACCCCTACTGCCACCTTCAGATTTGGAAGAGGAGCTGCAACACGACGCAGTAATCCAGCGCAAGCACATTTCACCAGCGTCAGCTTCGCCGGTCCTACTGTACGCAGATGACGTGCGAGTATAAATCCATTTTAAGTTTGTTTGTACAGTGTGTAAAATGTGTGGGGGTTGGTAAATGCAAACTATGGTTTGTTGTAGGAGTAATTCCATGTTTCTGAGCAGCTGTAGAAGCAACACATGGATACTTTCAGCTGCCCAGATTATAAATCTATCAGCACAATAAACTGCTAGCTCCACACCCCATACTGTCCAGGTGGGTTTCAGTTAGTGCCTGCTAAGTTAGCAGGACCCAGTCCTGGCAGATAACTGCTAAGGTCTACTCGTTTGGCCTGGGAGGTGGAGACCGGCCACTACTGTTTCTTACTGTCTTCTTGTGGCTTATGCTAGCTTCTTTTTTCACCCATCAGTTATAGCAATGCTAATAGCTGTACAGCCTCATCCAGCAATAGTCGGGAGAAATTTTCTGCTGTACAAAATCATTTATTTTAATGTGGTTGTGGTAGATAACATGCATGTTTCATGGAGGTTAGAGCTTGCAGAACTAGACCATACAAGGCAATCCAGCAACTCTACATGCTGCTAACAAAGTTTTGCTGATGAGAGCTTAAGACTACAGGATAAACCAAGTTTTTTCTGCATAAAAATACTAAAACGTGTAGAACTTCTTTGTTTTGTATCTGTGGGTGATGATGCTTTTGGACATTTATTCGAATTTTGACAGTGTCTGACACTCTGAATGACACTATAAGAGGGCTGGAAGTGAACCAAAGTGATAAAGTTGTATAAAATTTTTAAAGAAATGAGAGACCTTAAACAGTTCAATGTACTCCAGTAGAGCAGCTTTGGGATGTGGTGGAGCAGGAGATTCTCATCATGGATGCAGCCGACAAACCCGCAGCAACTGTGTGATGCTGTCATGTTGTTATGGAGCAAAACCCCTGAGGAAGGTTTCCAACACCTTGTTCAATCTATGACAACAAGACAAAGCAGTTCTGGAGGAAAACGGTAAACCAGATAAAATGGCCTCATCATATGTGGCCCAAAGCATTTATCTGATGTTTTTTAATCTGTGTTCTTCAATCTTTGCTTACCATTTACGCTTCTTAGTGAATTTAATATGAAAAGCAGAACAATGACGAGGATTTTCAGATTCTTATTGGAGTGAAACGGAAGGTGGGAACAGAAGAAGTATGGATCTGTTGCTTCAAGGCGTACATGTGTGAATGTAAGCAGAAAAAATGGAGTGCAACAACACAGTTGAAGGTAAAATTAAGTCACGCAGCAATAGCAGACAGAATAAATCAGAAGCAAGAGGTACAGACGTAAGAGAAGGAGTGCAAATAGTAGAGAGCAAAGGCCTGATTAAAAGCAACCACCTGAAACTGAATCAGAGCAGATGCACATCTCTGACCTGCTGAACTGGGAGAGTAGAACCAAGACTGTTCCTGAGCTGCTTTGAGTCTTGTTCTAACCCTTTAATTCATTTTTAATTTCTTCAATCTGAAGTCTTTATTTGGCTCTTTTTTTTCTCTGTTTCCTTAATTAGCAAATATTTTTTTTGTATGTTTACTATTTATTACCCTGTAATATGTATAAACTATTGTAATTTTGTATTTATGAAGAAGAATTACATCTTTTTGTGTATACGCGTCACTAACGTGTGCTTTCACTGACCTGCTACAGGTCCTAGTAAATCCTGGCTTCTGATTTGTTTATGCTCCAAAACAATATTCATTCCAGATTCTTGTCATTTGTATCGATTGTTCTAAGTTAGCTCAACTTTTTTAAACCACACATTAACATGTTGTAAATCCTGATCCGGTCCCAGTTAATGGATCAGACGTCGCACTGGGAGCTGCTGGTCCAGCTCCATCTGATGGGAGTACAACCTGATTTTAGGGGGAAAAGAAAAAATCCCAGTCAGAACCCACACATTTATGTGGAAAGGGGTTCCTCAGGGATTCTAATTACTAGTCCTCCTCCCCACCACCTCTCCCAGCTTCTTTTCTGGTCTGTAATGACCTAAAAACTTCATGTGGGTCAGATCATACGGTGAACCCTCCTCTCCACACCAGCAGAGGATGAGTTCATATCCGTCTTTCTTTCCCACCTATAACAGCTGGTTTTCCTCTCCTTCATCCTTCCCGCTTTGTGTTTACTTCACTCTCAGTCGGTGTTCGAACCCCCCAACCTGCCTTTCTTTCATACAGAGCCAGACTCAGATCTTCCGAGAACTGGTGGATCAGTTCCCACTCTGATCGCCAGCCATTCCCACGTCTCTGAGGACAGCGGCCGGGTCAGCAGCTGTCTTTGCTGCCATCTTCTGTCATAAATGTCACTTAGCTAAACTTGTTTACTTTAGATGTCCTTTCGACATTTTATCCAAAATAGCTTCTAAATTAGAAACAAACCTGTCATTTTAGTTACCAAACAGCCACCAGCTGGTTAATCCAATGATAAAAAGATGAGTAAAAAGGCAAGTATGTTTTAATGCTTTTATGTCCAATAAATATTTTTGTACCCAACTAAATGAAATGAAAACTAAATTTTATAGTTGCTATGCTGATCTGTGCAGGAGAAGAAAAGACGAGCAAGAAAAGGAACAAAAATTAACAAATAAATTAGCATAATCACAATCAGTTCAATGGAAAGTGGAAAAGAAGCAGGAATCTACAGGAAAAATGAGACAAAACATGAAGTAGGGATTAAATTGTGGGTTGATACAAACATTTAAAAGACTTTGTCTTGTTCCTGGAAGCTGATACAGTTATTGATTAAAATGATGTCAGCCCTTCATCATGCTGTCTGTTAATGATAACCAGATTATTCTGATTAATTTATTCATGAAAAACGAACAAAAACTTAGCACAAAAGGTTGATAAATAAGTGTTTACTGGATCATTTCCTTCTCATATCAGTACATCCCAGACCGTTGAAAAGTCCCTTTATGTCTCCTTAAAAGGAGTCACATTTGGAAGAGAAATGCATTTGTGGGCTGATGTGTTCATTGGTGTAATGCTGCCACAGAATTACACCTCAAACACAGGATCATACATGGAGCGTGCTCAGAAACCCTCGCGTAAGGTAAATAAAAATGTTGGCTCAGGAAGGATGTACAGGCGTCAACAGTGAGTGAAAGTGTGTGTTGGCTTTAGACATATGAACAGATTTAAACAACGTGGACACACAGAGCCATGACGCAGTCCAAGGGGCTAACGCTACTTTCTGTTCATATATAATAGTCACTGATAATTAGAAAATATCCATTTGTTGCTGCTGGAACTGCTCAGGAACACAATGTTAGGTGGTCGACACATGGGGACGACCAACAACAGCGACAGGTGAAACTCGTCGCTATCCAGGTGAAACCGAACACACGGGATGTGACAAACAGCAGCGATGACGGCAGTGCCTTTCTCCAAGAAATTTGATTGGTTATGATTGGGTTCATCCTGTTTTACAAACAAGGAAACAGCATGGTGAATATTGTCATTTGATGGCGGACCTCAAGGCTGATCCAGATAAATCCAGAACCTACGTTGGGACAACCTACGCCACGCGGCTGCCTCATCATTTACATGTCTATAATCTTTGCGTTCCATAGCAAATGATGGGGTGTTCATGGACATGGACTTTCATGGACAAATTTGTGAAAGTACCAATGGGTAAACGAAGATAAACATATATATACATATATACATATATGCGGACGCATATCGTGCCCTAGGCTTGACCAGGTAATGGTCAATTAATGGTAACGGCCAATGGTGGAGAATGAAGACAGACCACAGTGTGTTGTATGTCTCAAAATATCAGCAATATTTGCAGTATGAAGCCACTTGGGGTCTTCTCAACCTGAACACAAAGACGAGCTTGTTGATTATTTTAGAAATAAACGGCTGAAGTATATAGCAGAGTTGTTCTACTAAAGCAACACCTGTCTCATCAAAAGCTCGCCTGAAGTAGTTTGCAGAGTTTCCTGGTTTAATATGTCTCACAATAGCAAAGGAATTGATAATTCCTTCTACCACTGGCACAGTTTTACCTATAGTTAACGAAGAAGAAGACTATTTCATGGCCCATTTCTTTGTAAGCATTGGGGTGCAAGTGGGATTAGGGGGGGCATGACATTCTTGTTGTCGATGAAAAGGAGAACCTGCAGAAGAAGTTTGGGAACCTCAGGTTTAAGGGAAGAAAAGCCTAGTCAATAAAAACAGTGTGAGGAGTTGTAAGTTGCACTTCTTCAACTCTAGATGTATACCATCAGAGACTATTTAGAGAACCTTAGAAGGTTTTTCTGGGTGCATCCCCTGGATGCATATGGCTCCTCCGGGTATGTTTGTCCACACTAGTGCTCGAATCTGAATGCCTGTCGGTTCCAGTTAGTGTTGGTATGTAGAGTCCTCTGTCTAGGTAACATAGGACTGAGGCTAGCAGGTCAACTTGATGCTGATGGTTTGATGACAAGCCAAAGTACTGCTCAGACAGGAAATCCAACTAAACAGAATGCCAAAGTTTTCGCTTGTTTTCACCAACAGGGGCCAACCTGTTTGCATTTCTACAGACAAACTGGTAAAGGTCCCAAACTGACCAATGCAACCCTAAAGGGTGGAGCTTGACACCCTGCAGTCCATTGATTGGCAGAAAGAACCATCACTTCCTGTGTGACTCAGCAATAAGAAAGAAGCAGGAACAGCTCCATGTTTAAACATCCAGTGGATTTATTGTTGTGTAAAGCTACACATAACGAAAGAAGAAGCCTGCTGGATGTCCACCATTCTCCTGTGTCCTTTTCTTTGTTATAATTCGAAGAAGGTGACGTGCCACTATGACATCACACTGCTATGTAGTTAGCATCTATTACTATCCAGCCGACCACAGCCTACCAGGGAAAGGTACGGTTGCTGAGGAAACAACAGAGGTCAGGGTTCACTGAACCTGAGCCAGACCTGTTGATGGAAATGGGGCTTTACTGACTAACTAAAGAAGCAAAATAACTGGGGACAAGCATGACGAACAGGAAGTAAAGTAAACAGAAACACAGAAGACGTTATACGAGAAGTGAACCAAAGCTTACAGACCATGACAGGGACACTGGGAGTGTGGGGAACTGTGGGGAACCACTATAAACCACTGAGCAAGGCCTTATACCCCCTAACTGCTCCCCAGGTGCAGGAACATGGCAGCCCACTGCTCTCTTAAGTAATTAGAGATGGATAAAATGGAGAAGCTAAATGGGATAAATACAGTAAAACTAGAAGCACTCAGAGCTCTGCCAAGCCATGGCAACTGTTGCTTTGCCGATGATTGTAGGCATTTTTTTTAAAGTAAAATATCCTTATTATAAAAAAAATTCCTGCATCCAGGCATTGATCCGGATCACTCTCAAAATCTAATCACTTGTTCTTTATTCCGTTTATGAGATTTCCAAAAAATTACTTCCAAATTCGGCCATAACTTTAAGTTATGTTGCTGACGGACATACAGACCAACGCAGACGAATATATGACCACCTTTGAGGTCATATTCTCTATGAAATAGTAAAATGTCTGACTTTCAACATCTGATATGTTTTTTATGTTCTACTGCACATAAAATATGGGTTGATGAGATTTATAAATGATTGGACCCAACTTTTTTGGAACTCAGTTCTGATTTGGGATCTTTGTCTGCACGATAACAAAAGTATTTATGAAACAGCCTGTTAAACATGTCCAGCGAGGACAACAGAGCGGAGTTAGACGGCTAGATTTAGCTGCAGGCAGATCCGGAACACAAGTGGGGTGGTAAAATATGGCAGAGAGGGGAAAGGAAAGAACATTTTGGAAAGGAAGTCCTTGATAGGAAGCAATATAACAAAACCAAATGGGTGGGGGGTGACAAGCATCGAGGAAAATGGAAAGCTGATAAAAATGGAGAAAGAATTACAGAAGACAGGAATACTGGAGGCAGCCATCTGACACCACCCATCAGGCCAGCTGAATGCTATTTTCAGCTTGAGGTGACCCACCAGCTGTACTGGGAGGGGGGGGAGGGGGGGGGGGGTCTGAGGAGCGATGGGGCTCGATTTATTCATTGGGACTTTATTTACCATTCTACCACTTAAAGCACTTAAGGTTGAATCTGACAGAAAATTACACACAGTTGCTTCAGGGGTCACAAACAACACAAAAACCTCCACCCAGAACACTTCCAGCCCTGGGCATGTCAGCTTGGAAATTATTCCATGACTAAAATCTCCATGGGCATCCAGGCAAGTTGAGACCCGAGCTTCTAATGATCAGCAAAGCTGATAGATTGTGGACAGACAAGTTTATCCTGAGGAAAATATTCAATGAGGGACCAGAAAGAGACGAAAATGTTCCCAAAACAGACCAAAAAGCATTTCCTGCTGCCAGAGCGAGAGGAAAGTAAAGACGTCAGAAGAAGATGAACAGCAGCAGAAAACGACGAAGCGCTCACTGCCATCACATCCAAGCCTGCCTGATGTTTGCCTTCAAAGCCGAAACATCCCGAGGGCTTCCCACGACTTCACACTCTTTATAAATAACAAATCACACATCAAAATGTTGCTTGTTGTGTTTGCACTTTATAAGAACGACTTTATCCTCGTAGCTCTTCGTTCACACAATGATCCAGTTTGCTTTAGATCCTCTTTATTTTTTTATTTTTTGTCTTTTGAGACTAAATTATCCTCCTAATATGGTCTAACCCCAATTCACAAAATAGTTAGGATCCTGTGTAAAATATATAAAAAAAACAGAATTCATGACTAAGAAATCTAATCTCATCTTCAAATTGCTCTGCAGGTCTGCAGCTGACACAGGAGCATGCATTCGTGGGGTGCATGCACGCAGAACTTAGCATGGCAACAAGCACCCTCTCTAGTTAAAAAATTACTTTTTTCAGTTCAAAATTCACTGAAAACTTGAGCAAAACTGATTTTGGCTGAACATTCAGTCCCATATTCCCATTAAAAGTGATTAGCACATTGAGCTCTGAGGGGATCAGCACACACACACACCTCAGACTCCTCTACTATGGAAGCCACCAGGGTCATGTCCCAAGTCCCTTTCTATTCACTCATTTTTAAATTACAGCAACTTCATCAGAATTAATCAATATTGTAAACAAATTAACATTCTGTGTAGTCAAACCACAACTTTAGAAGAAGAAACACAATCCTGTAGCATCCTAGGAATGGATATTTCATGGCCCTTTCTTACTGGCCGGGCACGGTGTCAATGATGGTTCCCAAACCTAATTTTAAACTGACCTGCCTGTTTGAAAAAACGTTGCTATAGATGCGTATTTTCAGCTTCAAGGAACACGCTACGCGTTTCCAGCTGCTGGTAACCTGCTATAGATGCATATTTCCAGCTTCTAGGAACACGCTACGCATTTCCAGCTGCTAGTAACCTGCTACCCATGCGTATTTCCAGCTGCTAGGAACACGCTACGCGTTTCCAGCTGCTAGTAACCTGCTACACATGCGTATTTCCAGCTGCTAGGAACACACTACGCGTTTCCAGCTGCTAGTAACCTGCTACACCTACGTATTTCCAGCTTCTAGGAACATGCTATGCGTTTCCAGCTGCTAGTAACCTGCTACACCTACGTATTTCCAGCTTCTAGGAACATGCTATGCGTTTCCAGCTGCTAGTAACCTGCTACCCAAGCGTATTTCAAGCTGCTAGGAACACGCCACGTATTTCCAGCTGCTAGTAACCTGCTACCCATGCGTATTTCCAGCTTCTAGGAACACGCTACGCGTTTCCAGCTGCTAGTAACCTGCAACGTAATGTTTATTCCTAGTTTTTTCTGATTATCCACAATGTTACATTATTTGATGCCAGAACCTGCAGTTTCCATGGGTCACATCCCATCACTCATCATCAGTTCATCATAAAGTTTATGATGATAATGATGATGATGTCCACAAACAGAGATAACCAGCTGATGTAAAATTTGGAGATGATCCCAGACTGTTTAGGGTAACCGGAGATGCTGTTACAGGTGGAGCAGAACCAGCAAGTTCCATTATATTCACCAACATACGGGTCAGCAGACCTCTCGACTCACACCCTCACACACACACAGAAAGAGTGGGGAAAGCTTTGCTGTCTTACCAGATCGACACTTGATAATTTCTCCAAACTCATCCTCCACCGGCTCGTCACAATAATCCTCGGGGCGCACTCCCTCCGCCATGATATCAGGTGTAAAAGTGAAAAGGAAGAAGGTTAACAGACCTAGTTGGGTGGGAAAAACTAGATCCAGACCAAATCTTCAGAGGCAGAGCACACAGAACAGCTGAGATGTGGACCGAGTGGAAAGCAGGAGGAAGAGGAGGACCTCTGGGTCTGTCATTCGGAGCAGACGGAGAAAAGCAGGTGGTGGTTGGGGGGTTGGAGCATTCCCACCTCTAAATAGTAAGTTGTTGTGAGGTGGCTAGCCGACGGTCTCCATAACGTGGGGTGGACGCCGTGCGTAAAACCTGACACCCTGCAGGTCTGCAGCAGCGGATACTCAACCTGTTCCCTCAAAGGGATGATGATGTAGTCCAGCAGCAACATATCCAGGTGGAGGGGGGTGGTTTGACACAAAGTAATCAACATGCTTGAGACTAAAACCCAGACTTGCCCTCCCACAGGTCCGGCCACAGTTAATGTGGAGACCTGTGTAAAAAAGTTAAGGTCTGTTACTGAACTCAGTTCAATCCAATTCCTGGTCCAAATATAAAACAAATCCATTATATGATCCACATTAATGCAATTTATAAAACAGCGTTCATATAAACCCATCCTCCATCCTGTTCATACACAGCTAACAGCGAAAAGAACAAAACCTCTAGCAGAACCAGGAACCGGCTGGAGTGGAGAGGAGCTGAAACTAACATCTCTGGTTGGAGTTAGGCTTCTGATCAGAACATGTCAGATTGTTTATGTCTGGTCAAACAACTAGCAGCATAACTCAGAGATACCTGCTTAGAAAGAAGAAGAGAAACACAAATGAACAACAATGTCAGATAGAGCAGTGCATAATTAGACATCCATCAGCAGCCTCAGCCTATAGCAGCAGGACTAAAAAGATGGATCAGGATATAAGATTTACAAGAAAAGAAAGTTTGAAGCCTGATTTGACGTTAGAGAGAGTGTTTGCTTTCTGAAGCTGAACTGGGAGCCGGTTCCACAGAAAGGGGCATGATAGCCGAAGGTTCTGCCTACCAATCTACTTTCACAACATCTAGGAACTACCAGTGTGAAGTGCTCTGTTGGGTCATTAAGAAACTTTGAGATCTTTGAGAACCAGTAGAGCTTGGTCACTAACAGCTTTATATGGGAGGACATCTCTGGCTCTCTGAAATGCTCCTTTTATACTCAGTCATGCTACTGACCTGTTGTCAGTTAACCTAGTTAGTTGGTAAATGCTCCACCAGGTCTTACTTTTCCAGCCTTTGGTTGCTCCTGTTCCAGCTTTTTCCAGACGTGTTGCTGCAATCAGATTCACTTTCAGCTCATATTTTCCATAAAATAAAAAAATGTCTCAATTTCATCTGATATATTGTTTATACTTCCTCTTTAGATCAACATGATGGAGGAGGGCTGCAGACTGACAGCCCGTCCTGGCAGCCCACCCCACCATTTACAGCTTCTCCTTACAGACTGGGCTCCATGTTGCCTGCTTACTGGTATGCCATGGCATTCTTTTTTTGGTGTGCCTCATTCAGATACCCACCCATGGCCTGGTCCCATCATATCATATCTAATAATAACAGCTCTATTTTGGCTCAAGAATGCTGATGGCGCTGCAGTACGTAATGGACCAGGACCGTAAACCGAGTCATTCTGAAGACTCTGACCACCCACAGCACACTTAAAGGTTATATGACCTGGAGCAAGACTTTTACACATGGGGGGGCAGAGACTAAACTTTATCAGGGGAAGCATTGACTAACAAAGAAAATGATTTCTTTCTCTAACACACTTTATTTTCACTGCTGGGATAAAACATCTTTACATAAATGATCTGAATGAGCAAGTGGAAATATTTACAAGTTCAAAAAGCTCCATGGAAGGTAAGTTGGTTGTTTTGAGTATGTGGAGCTTAATGTGTTAGTACGTGGATCAGCTCTGGTCTACTGTCTGGTGCTGGTGTTAGACTGGATCCTGAAGTGGCTAGCTCCACATTGGGAGCTGTGGGGCTGCCGGTTCTGGGTCTGGGGTCTGTCTCAGCCTGATATGTGTCCTTACTCTTTTCTAAAAAGTCAGAAGCATCTCCCATTCTCTTCATTCTTATATCTTCCTCCACTAAATCAGACTGGTTACAGGAAATATTTCTCCGGGTTTTCATGCTCTAGCTACTTTAACCGACTAGCAACCTTGCTAGCCTCTGGATCATGTAGCGCTAGCTTAGTCAGCGCTAAGTAATGTGGATACTGAAGTTCTCTTTGAGCATCTTTATAGTTTATTTTCATCTCCTAATTAAAATCCTAATTAACTGAGTTTATGTGTAGTCCCTAAATACACTGACTGAAACTAAATATGACCTGGTTTTATCTTAAAACTAATCTAGTAGAACTAGATTAGCATTGCTATGTAGCTTCATGCTAACATCAAATCAAAATTAATTTATAAAGCACTTTTCATGCATAAGAGCAGCATAAAGTGCTTTACATGATAAGAACAACCGTTTAAATAATAAAATCACAAGCACACCCAAAGTTTATCACAAAACAAATCAAAGCACACACAGACATGGAGTCCCACCCCCCATCCCTTGACCCTACTCTAAAATGAACAGTCTCTAACTAAAAAATAACAATGTAAACAAACATATGGCACCAGGTGAAGAAAAGGATATTCTAGGGGTCCATTCACAGCCAACCCGCGACCACAAAGGTCGTCACCATAGGAATAACCCAGATCAGGGCAGGCTGGGTCCACACCACAGCCATCGGATTAAAAGCCTTTCATAACATTAGTAGCTGTACTTGCACAGGGACAGAATCTCTTCTAGAAATGTAAAATGTATTTGTAAAGGATTTGGCTTCTGTCCAGTCACGAGTAAAATCTGTCACTGTTTTCTCTATAAAACAAGAAATGTCTGGTCTTTTCTGTGATGTTGTTTCTCTTTTGTTGTCATGATTTACACGTCTGGGCCACCATCCATCATGGCTTTGCATAGACGGATGACAGCGGAGGATCAGCTGCAGCTTCCCGGCCGTCTCCTAAATGTTGGTCTGTTTTTATCTCTGGGATGTCTCCAGTTTCTCTCTGACTCATTCTGTTAACGTGTCAGCATGAGTGATGGGGAATGTTTCTTCATGCACACTTTGCCATAGTGACCTCTACACCCCTGTGGAGTTACTGGTACTCTCAGGTGACCTTCTAGATGCCCAACCCACCCGGGTAGATGCAGAGAAAGACTTTTCTTTGATACACTAATACATGATATGTGTGCATTTATTTATGTTTGGTTGGTCATCAATATTTTATTTTATTTTATTTTGTGAAATTCTATGTTAATTGATTATGTTTGTATATCATTATAGATTAAATCACAGAAAGTTGTGTGTCTGTGTCATATAAATTGTGTAAATTGTTAATGTTTTATTTCTAGTAGATGTACATTATGATGTGTTATGTTAGTGTATTGTGATAAGAAGCATGGATGCGTATTTTTGTATTGTCACCATGTAAACTGTGCAGACTCCGGGAGGAATAGCTGCTCATGAAGAGCTCATGGAGATCTTAAATAAACAAACAAATCTATCATTCCTGATCATCTTCATATAAGGCTGTAGACCCGGAGAGTCAAACTCTGATTGATGAAATGTTGTTGCAGGAAACAGCGCTCAGATCAACAGATATATAGATCCATACGCTTACTGACCTCTTTATCAGGTACAGCTGTTCCACTCAGCATTTCTACAAAACACGGTGAGTTCACTGTACTCCAAGAGCTAGTGAGTGTAGTTTGAGTACTTTACTTTACAGCTGGATGGAAACTTCTCATCAGCATAAATTATTAGAACCATTAAACCTGAATATTTTGGGGTAAAGAGACTGTAAAGGCCATACTTTGATCCCAGTCAGCTGAGCAGGTGAAGAAAGCTTTAGCTTTACTTCCTTCTCTACTGGTCCTGCTGTTGCTAAGGAAACCAACTGGTTTTTCAGGACAAACAACATGACAAACTTGTAGGATACTATTTAAAGGTACAGTGTGTAGCTTTTTTGTTTTTTTTAGTTAGCAAAAATAAAGAATTGCTTTCATAAATAATTATTTTACCAAAGTCTAATCACATCGCATCCAAATGAAATCGTTCTTGTAGCTTAGAATTAGATGTTTATAAATACATATGTGGCGGAGCACCCAACTGGAGGCTGCCATGTTGCATCTCCATCTTTTAATACAGTAGCCGAAAGGGGACAAACTTGTTAGCCTTGTGCGTTTTACCTGCGAGTCCCCGCTGTTTCAGGGGGAGGGTGTGGGGGTGCTGTCAACAAGCCAAGACGAGCGTGGATGATTCAGCTTGCCAGCTTATATTGAAATGGAGGACCATCTATACTCTTTGCCCAAGAGATGAAGGAAAAAATAGCCAAGAAAAGAAAAAGAACTAATAACCGGGAGAAAATAAGAGTGTACATGGGTGGAGCATTTA
>JBAMHW010000027.1:165911-185172 GCA_037177495.1 Rhadinocentrus ornatus | reverse complement strand
CATCACCTGACGGGACACTCAAACTTCACATTTATGAATCTCCGCGGCTTCCGTAGTCGTAATAACGCTCTTAAACGTGAGGCTGCATTAGAGCGCTTCTCGGTTGCTTGTAATATATTAGCACACCGCTAGATGGGAGTAATTCTTACACACTGCGGCTTTAAAGGGCCTCTTTGATCTGCCTTGTTTGATATGCACAGATGTATAAATTTTTTGTTATGCCTGGGAGCTAAAATGACTATACTTTTTCTTACATACTAAAATGGTAAATTGTTTGCCTTTAAAAGAAAAAAGCTCCTTGGATCACTGTGCTGCATATGGTGGAGCTTGTGGTGTCCATGTAGGGGGAAACCTGCACTTTATCCGGAGCCTTGACAAAGTGGAAATGGTCCATTCACTTGTTTTTAAGCTTCAAAGACAGAAGACTGAAGATAAGAAGGACTATTTAGCTAAAATTAGAAGTTAATATACAACCCCTAATCAAAAATAGTCGTTATACTATACCATAAAATGTAAATAGATAAAGGAGCATTTCAGGGAGGCAGTCTCTCAGATGGAAAGATGGACAGAGCCTCACCAATCTGAGACAAACTGGGTCTAAAAACTGTGGAACAATTTCAGAAAAAGGTTCCTTGATGTAAAATTGTGAAGACTTTGAGTATTGCACCATCTTCTAGAGCAGGGCTACTCAATTCGGTCCATTAGAACCGCAGTCTTACAGGTTTTCAGCGTGTCCCTGCTCCAACACACCTGACTTTACCGGTTGTTAGATCATTGTAGCAGGGACAGAGTGGTGAACATAGAGACAACATTCAGGGACTCACACTAGTGAACTCAGCTACACCCTTTCCCGTCACTCCAGTCATAAACATGGTCCTGGTGCTGCCCAGTCCTGGTTTGCCAGGTGTAACACGTGGTTTCAGTTCTTAGTTCACATCTGGACGCTTTAAGATCACTAGTTGCTTTTACGAAAAACAGTTTGCAAGTATGTTGATTAGAAAATAAATATTTTGAAATTGGTGAGAACAATTAGAATAAATGCAACACAAACCTTCCATGATTTATAATTAACTTAAATTGTTCGATCACATCCACCCTACCAACGTCTGTGCTACAGCAGCTGCATTGATCATTTTTCTATTTAATGCAGGAATGCTGGTAATGACCTTAAATACACAGCTTTATCTAAATCATTGGGATTACACTGGATTAGAGAAGTAAAAGCATAAAAGTGACCCATGTAGCCACATGCATCTGACAAAATGCATTAAATATTGTTACATTTTCATCATAAATCAACATAACAGATAAACTGTGTTTTTAATCTCTGTACAATATTGTCTACACACAGAAACTACAGTGAAAGTTGTTTCTAATATGTTATGTTTATTTGCTGCTAAGTTAGCTTAAAACCGCTTTCCTCAAAGATGTGGGCTTAACATCGGGAAGTTGACAACATCAGGGGTAACATGACCAGCATTTTCAGGTTCAGGTTCCTTAATTTATACCTTCAGGTGAATGCTTTCAGTCAAACAAGCAAATTCTAAAACAATTGCAGCATAAAACAACACAATGACCCTAAAAGAAAAAAAACTTAAAACATGCTAAAAAATGCTACCGCGCCACCTACTTTAACACCTAATACAACCTAAACAGCAAGATAATAAACCTTCTCTAAAACCTTGAATAGCTACATAAATAAGTACATCAATAAATACAAAGCTGTGTAGAGTATATTAATATAAATATAAGTGCTTCATATAGTTAAATTCAGCAAAAGCAGCAGGAAGTAAAACTGTTTCTGTGATGTTTAGTTTTTCCTTTCAGGACTTAGAACCTCTCTAGGGAGGAAAGACGCTGAAAATCACATCTTTTGTTCTAAAAAAACTTATTGTTTTGTTGATTAACATATAAAAGCAAGAAACAACAAGAAAAAGAAACCTAAAGATGAGATACTTTCAAGACATTTGACTTTTTTAATGACATGAAATGGGCAGAACTTTGCTGCCATCTAGTGGACATCTGTGGTTTCTTCAACAGAGAGACACATGAAGATAGTGTCCCTTTAACTGGGCTCACCACAACTTCCTAAAACCCAGAAAGGGGAACCAACCCTAACTGGAAGACAGAAAAACAAACGGGATGAGATTAGTGTGATAAAGTTTTAATGTAAACCAGAAAACAGGAGTTTGAATGAAAACACAGTGTGATGTGTGGCAACAGTTTGTGTGTTCCTTTGTTCCTTAAGCTTTCATAAAAACATGTTTTCCAAGCTTGGTCCCAAGTTCTCTATGGGAGTAAAGCCCATAGCCCAGGTAAACGTCAGGTGGAGTCAGAAGGCAGAGGAATGGAGGCTGCTGCTGCAGATCATGGGGAATTCCACCCTGCATGTTGACTTTCATTAAACTGAAAGCAGAGAAATGAGGAAGTTACTGTAGTCTGGCGGCAGGAATATGTGATACATCAGGAGTGTGTTCAGCCCCCGGTTTTATCTGGACTGTGAGGTTTGTTTATCAGAGAAATGATTAACCTGAGAGTTCGTCCAGAGGGGTTAAAGAGCGCTTCAGAGGATTCAGACTGAGATCTGCAGAGGACATGAGTTCCAGCTTCCACTTTTTGACAAGGTAAACAGCAACATATTAGCTTATCGTTAAAAAAACGATGCACATTTTCTGTACTTACTGTAGAGAACATAGACTAACTTGTACTAAACATCTGACAGCATGAAAGCTGGAAATGTTTCCAAGTGGACTTATCGTACAGACTAGACCAAGGGTGTCAAACTCATTACAGTACAGGGGCCGCATGGAGCAGAATTTGATTTCATTCACTAAAATGAAAAAGAAAAATCCTAAATTTTCTCTTTGTTTAAGTACAAATAAGCACAAGGATTTCTTTTAAAGATGTTTACATTTAATGAACAATCCTTTTACAAAACGAATATGTAACATTTGTGGTGAAATTTAAATAATATTTTGTCTCAGATTATCAGAAACATGCTTTATAGAAGTTCAAGATCCCAATGGATGAATCTGGAGCAGAAAAACTGTATTTTACAATATTTAAATAATGATTTAATACATGTCCATACACTTCCACACCTGTATAGTAATCCTGACAACCTGAACTAACTCTCCTAATGATACAAACTGAAGTGGGAGTTATTAAGTAAAATATAACAAAAACTCTACAAGTCATCTCCCTGGCTTGTTTATGTTTTACATTTAAACATTATGAAATGAATAAAAGTAGTAGCAGTGCATGAACTCTTGAATTTAAGCTACTTACAGGTATTTAATTGCACATTGCATGTTCAATTTCTACAGAACTATTTTTATGGAATTAGATACTATTCATCCCCAAAGAAAGCGAATTCCAGAGACATCAGTCGATTCAGAAAGAAATCAGTTCATTGTCTTGCTTAACCTAGATAGAAAGAGCTTTTTTTTACCATTCTGGTCTGAGGGATGACCACCTACCTGCTAGAAAATAGCTATATTGACAAAAACTGCCACAAAACAGGAGTCCAAGGCTTTCCAGGGTGTGTAGAGCACTCCACAATGATCTGGGACCAGATTCAGAAGGCAGAGCGGGTAAAGTCTTACCTGCATGTTATCAGGCTGGACCTTGCCAATGCGTATGGGTCAGTCCCACACCAGCTGATCAACTACGCTATAGAGTTCTTCCACATGCATAAAGAACCTGATTGCATCCTATTTCAATGGCCTGCAGATGTACTTTGCCCTCCAAGACTCCAAGACCAGGTGGCAGCAGCTACAAGTAGAAATCGCAATGGGGTCTACTATTTCTCCAATTTTGGTCGTGGCAGTCTTTGAGATAACCCTTTTCATAACAAGACAAATGGTTAGGGACATCAAACTACCATCTGGTCAGAGGCTACCCCCATGGAGGAGCTACATGAACAACGTCACCATCCTCTTCCAAACGGCACCATGTACAACTCGGTTACAAAATAAAATGAATGAGTTGGTGGCTTGGGCAACAATGAAAATCAAGACCACCAAGTCACGTAGCCTGTCACTCAGGACGGCAATCGGAGACAACTCCACCACCTTTGTTGTTGGGAGAGAGAATATCCCCTGTCTCCTGGAACAACCCATCAGAAACCTGGGGAGGCAACATACTGCAGAGCTGTCTGATAAACTGATGAGAATAACTGCCATGGAGCAGCTAACGGATAGCCTGGCAAGTATCAACCAAAGCCAACTTCAGGGATAGTACAAGATGCGGTGCCACCATTTCACCTTCAGGCTACAGGAAGATAATGTGGCCTCTGAAAATTACTGAGATCTCCTCATTCACAATTAGACGGATGGACAGTAAACCCACTCATTCATCCGAAAGTTGTTAGGGCTGCCACAGTGCCTCTCCAAAACAAGCCTCTTCGGGAAGAACACTGCAACTGCCACTGCAATCCATCAGGCGAGGCTGCATGCAGGAAAAGACCAGGCTAGTTCTCGAACTAAGAGAATCCACTGATCAGTCGGTGAGGAACGCAAACATCAAGGTTCCCACTGGCCGAAAGTGACATGCCCAAACTGAGGTTGACCGAGCTGTTGGTAGGTTGCAACACAAAGAGACTGTTGGCAGAGTCCAGGCAGGGAGAGCAGGACTTGGGTGGGGAGAGACGCCTCGCTTCTAGTCCAAAGCCAGTCACAAGGAGAAGATGGTGGCAACTGAGGTGGTGAAGACAGAGGAAACACAGCACAAGATCAAGGCAGTGTTGCAGAGCCGACAACGAAGCTGGACAACTTGGGAGGGAGTTGTCAACCGGAACATCAGTAGGTCAGTTTCCACAGGCAACACTCAGTTTCCTCATTCATGCAACCTACGACACACTTTCTTAGTCCCTGTAACCTCCACCGGTGGTTCGGGAATGAGGAATCCTGTCACCTCTGCAATGCTGACAGGAAACTCCAGTTCCCTGCAGAGATTACCACCACATCCCTCCATCCTGACATTGTTGTCTAGTACATCAACGCAAGACCTTTGCACCTCATTGAACTCACAATCCCACATGAGGAAAACATGGAGGCCACCTTTGAGCACCAGAAGGCCAAATTTATCGAGCGGTCTACTGAATGTCGGGAGGCTGGCTGTAAGACCATCATCTACCCTGTTGAAGTAGGATGCCAAGACTTTGTGGGGCTGTTAACCTTGCACTTCTTAAGGCGACGCAGGGGTGACAGGAGGGAAGCTGAAAAAGCTGTGAAATATCTGGCAGAAAAAGCAGGAAAAGGCAGCTTTTGGCTTTAGCTGAGGAGGAAAGACAGGTGCTGGGGAAAGAACAACTAACCCCAACAGCAGCTGCAGGGAGTGACAGGGAGATGTCTCTGCCACTGTCCCGCCACCAGGACACATTTCAGGGTTAAAGGGGCAAAACATTGAAGAATGGTGGTTGCTGGCTGACGACTCAGCAGCTGATGACCCTGCAGCTGATGGCCCTGTGGCTAACCCAATGGGTACCGGAGGAGGTGCAGAGATGGCAGATAGGCAGAGATGCCGAGATTTTTCCCAGAGATCTGTACCAAGCAAAATATAATTTTAAGTCTGAACAAATTTATGTGAAGGTCAAGTAAACACTGCATTATAACTTTGATGAAATTTCAATGTACGGTATTAAGAAGCACTCCATGCACTATGTACTGCTAATTCTCTCCTGCCTTTCTTCCCGCTTTTCCACATTCCCATCCAGCTGCAGAAGACAAAGCATCAGCATCAAAAGAATGTCTGGTTTTGATTCAGGACAACATCTCTTTATAAATTTGTGATGTATTTTCTCTGTGCAGACCAGCAGAGATGGACCAGTTTGTTAGCTCTCATCCCAGAGAAGTTGTGGAGAAAGTGTCTGCTTCTCTAGGCTGCAGTCCCACCTCTGATCAGGTGGCTGCTTACTTTGACCAGCATGACAAACTGAAGCATCTCAGGGAAAACTTTTTGGTGCCCAAAATAGAAGATTTACCAAACTGTGAGTAAAATGCATCATGTCAAAGATGTGTAGACTTTATTATAATATGTAAACTATTAGTATGACTTTTTCCTGCTGTAGGTGATCTCTCATTGGTCAATAGCAGAAAGGAGTGTATTTACCTTGTGGGAAACTCTTTGGGACTTCAGCCAAAAATGGCCAGAAAGTATCTGGAAGAGGAGCTGGACAAGTGGGCCAAAATGTATGTTTTCGACCTTTGACACAAGTGTTACAAAGAGGATTTTTAGAGTGTGTGTTTAACTGTGTGTTCTCCTACAGAGGAGTTCACGGTCACATACAGGGCTCCAGACCTTGGGCCTGGGCTGAAAACAACATTGAGGGGCTGATGGCTAATGTTGTTGGTAAGAAACAGCAGCAGAGCTGGATTAGACCAGAAACCCTAAATGCATCAACAAAATGTAAATAAATAAATAACTACCTGTGGAAAACACAAAGTGATATCAACAACGAAACTAACTACATGTAAATGTGTAAATCAGTAATTGTGTTGAACAAAATAAACAAACAAACAAATAAATAAATTGCATATGAAATTAATTGGGAAGTGAAATGAGTAAATTAGGTGAATCAATTAATAAATCAAAAGCAAAATTAATTTAAAAAGTTGAAATAAACACATTTGTAAATACGATAAAATTTAAAAATGACGATAAGACAAAAGTAAATATATCACACAAGTAAATTAATTAATTCATTAATATTAATCACAACATATTAATAGATTACCAATTTAAGAATAATAATATATTTTGTATTATTTTAATTTTTTTCTGTTTCTGTTGTCTACAGTTGTGTCACAGGACACAATAATTTAAGAGTAGATCACATTTTCCTGACATAAACCTGAGCTTTGGCTTCATCTTATGCTGGTGTTGTGTTTAGTCGTTATAAAATGTGATGCTGACATAGTTCACACCAGTTCTGTAATCATTTTCATGGTTTTTCTGGGTTTGGGTCACTGCACTCAGCTTATCCAGACAAGTAAAGTCTAAAGTTCAAGTGCCTGATGTTACTGATGGCCTGGAAGCATCTGATCAATTTCAGCATAAATATGTAAGATTTCAGACATTTCTATGGGATATGAAAGTAGTTCCTTCTAAAGACCCTTTTTTCATGAGAAGCAGCGTATTATCAGCGTACCACTTCTAGATATTTAGGGCTCTTCTGCTTCCTGGATAATATTGTGCTAAGAAAGTGATAAAATCAGAATATGATATCTGTTTTGTTGCTCTTACAGGAGCCAAAGCTGAGGAAGTAGCACTGATGAACGGCCTGACAGTAAACCTGCACCTTTTAATGGTAAGATTACCTGGTGGGTAACATTTGACCCTAACTATTTCTGAGAAAAAGCACAAGTTTAGTCATCTCATTGTGTTATTCTGCAGCTTTCTTTTTACAAACCCACTGCAGCTCGACACAAAATCCTTCTAGAGGACAAGGCCTTTCCTTCAGATCATGTGAGTACATATTCTGAAAATCCTGATCCCTAACTAATGGAAAGATTAAATTAAAAGCAGAAAATTGTGAGTGGCACCATTCTCCAGCTGTTGGCTTTGACACAAAACGACCATCCGTAGGTAGATGAGGTCACATTTGCTCAGATTATTGCCCTAGTCAGACGGTCTCTGTGGGAACTTAATCCATGAAGACCAAACACCAAAACCCAAAGGATCCAACACTTCTGTTGCTAACGTCCCCATCCTCAAAGCTCTAGGACGTCAGCAGATGTTCTTTGTCCAAACTTGGACTGGTTGGAGCTCCTTGGGCAGCATGAAGATAATCTGCTCGTTATTAGGCAGGTGGTCATAATGTTATGGCTGAGAAGTGTGCATCTATGTCTTTACTATTGACAATGATAACTGCCCAAACCGATTAATACTGCGATGGACTGGTGACCTGTCCCGGGTGTACCCTGCCTCTTGCCTGGCATCTGGGATAGACTCCAGCCCTCTGTGACCCAAAGTTTAACTTTTTAACTGAATTATTAACTGATTATTAACAAAACCCAATAAAAGTTTCAGATTTATTATCAAAATTTTTTTTGTGTTAAGCATCTTTTTCACATTTCTAGATTTCCGATTTCCGATTCCATCCAGATTCCTTCCTCATGGTTTGCTGGCAGAACTATTTGTGTGCCAGTCAGTGGTTTGTCATTTTTGTTGATGTCGTGTTTGTTTATCGTACAGGTTTGGTTTGGTTTATTTATTTCAGTGTCATGCACAAACCAGAAAACCAAAATCAAGACACATATAACCTTCCACGTATAAAACAACAACGTGGGTCAGAATATACAAATGAGAGGATTATGTACTTATGTAGGATACAATTCTTTCTGTCTTACATTCCAGGCCTTCTCAATAAATCTAGCATGTAAATCTCCTCTTCAAAGAACCAACTCAACATATATTTATTCATCCAAAACAAATTGTCTTTCCTCCTTTGTACTTTTTCCAACAAAGTTTTCCTCAGTTCATCGTACAGTGGACAATGAAAAAAAAATGGAGTTCATATTCAGCAACTTTCAAACAAAACGCATAAGCGCTGCTCTTCGTGTATACCTATATACCCACCTACCTCAATCGCTAGGGGCAACCTTCCAGATCTTAATTGTGCACACAGTGACCTCTGACCGCTCCCTAAGTGCAGCGCCAGATATGCTAAGACATGCAAATTTCTTAGCTTTCTGCTATCTTAGTCAGACGGACAGAGTGCAGGTTGCCCTATCTGAAAAAACTGCCCCCAGGTAGGCACAGAGAAGCTAACTGTTAGCCTCAAGGGTGCTAACAGACATCCAGAACAACAGACGATAGGGTTGCCATCGGCCCCGTAGGCTTTTAGCCAGGACATCCCATATATTTATTTTAATTGGATTTTCCTGTACAGGATGTCTGTTGTCCCGTATTTTGAGTGCTGCTTGTCGTGTTAACCCTCTGACATGTATGGATATTATACTGCTGATATACTTCTACCACTAGATGGAAGTCAGACTCCACAGATTACAGATTTCCTGTGTCAGGTGACTGACAGCTATGAATCCAATCACATTAACTAGTGACATCAAATCAAAAGTTAAGTGAAGTCGGTTTGTAAAGTGGATTTGCGACTGTTTTGAGAATGGAAATATACTGTGCAGCTATTATAAACATTGGTAGCTGTTGTTAGCAATGACTAAAGCTTTCTGCACTTTATGCCACCGGGATCTTATTTGCCATGGAGGTGAGGAATGACCTGACTCAGCATGCTGCCACAGACATGCAAATAACAACCACGTCAGCTAAAGGTGCTAGCAACGGCGACGCATTTTTTGCAACATTCACAGCAGAAAATGAAAGAACTGCTACAACTGATGCTGCGTATGTGTAGCACACAGTGAAACGGACCAAGTAACAACAGAACAGCCTTGTTAAACTTAATGGTATTCAGTGATTCAAATGTGGTGAAAAAGGTTAACTTCTATTTAATATTATACTCTTATATATATATTTAATGTTGCTTTGATGAGATTTTTGTATTAGTTTTTTGTATTGGCAACCCTAACAGAGGCTCATCTTCCACTCTGGCCACTTAGTTGCTGGTGCAGACTTATCAGTGATCAGATAAATAGCTAGCTTCAGGATATAGCATCGTGCTAGCTACCACTAGATGGCAAATAGACCTCTTTTGTACCTTGACTTCATCATACTCAGGGGGTAAGGGTAAAATCCAGCAGTGCATCTATACATGTTCAGGTTTTGTTTTTTTTGGTTCGTAGACAACCGCTCCTGACCATTAAGAAACAGCTAACAAAGCTAACAAACTGTTTCTTCTGTCTTCAGTATGCTGTTCAGTCTCAGATCCGCCTCCGAGGATTCAACCCTGAGGACAGCATGCTGTTGCTGCCACCCAGACTGGTACGGCAAACACAGTTTAGTATTGTCGAGAAATTTATCCTCAGATAAGTAAAAGTTGTGCCTGTAACACCCCACGTCTTGTTAGCAAGTTTAGGTTCAAAGTTTTGTGTTTGCTTTCTGTCTGTTCAGGGAGAGGAGACTCTGAGAACAGAAGACATACTGAAGGTGATTGAGGGAGAAGGTGAATCTATCGCCGTGGTGATGCTCAGTGGCGTCCAGTATTACACTGGCCAGCTGTTCGACATGGCCGCCATTACTGAAGCTGGCCACAGAAAGGTAACAAAGGAACACTTTAACACAACTGATGTTACAAGATTTATTGATGATATTTTACAGTAAAACCACCAAAACGATCCAAAGACCATAATCTATGATTGTCAGGGTTGTATCGTCGGCTTCGACTGTGCACACGCGGCAGGAAATGCTGAGCTGAAGCTGCATGACTGGAGTGTTGACTTTGCCTGCTGGTGCTCCTACAAGGTCAGCTGACAGGAAACAGAATTTAAGATTTTAGAACAAAAAGAAAACACACCACAAAAAAGAGGTTGTAGACGACATCTGTCTGGCTTTTTGCAGTATATAAACTCAGGTGCTGGAGGTATTGCTGGAGCATTCATCCATGAGAAGCATAAACATACAATCAAACCGGAGTGAGTAACATTTTTATACATGTAACGAGCCAATCACATGGCAGACACTCAGTACATGTGTCATGTAGACATGGCAAAGACACCTTGCTGAAGTTCAAACTGAACATCAGAATAAGGAAGAAAGGGGATTTAAAGAACTTTGAACTTGGCATGGTTGTTGGTCTGAGTGGTTACTGACAAACAACCATCTCTAGAGTTTACAGAGAAAATATCCAGTGAGCTGTTGTGTGAACCAAAATGTCAGAGGTCAGAGGAGAATGGGCAGACTGATGGAGATGATAGAAAGACAACAGGAAGTCAAAGAAGCTCTGGTTCCAACCAAGGTTTGCAGAACAGCATCTCTGAACACACAACACGTCCAAACTTGAAGCAGATGGGCTACAGCAGCAGTTTGATGGAAACATCATCAAAACAGTGATCCATCTTGCCTTGGATCAATGGTTTAGGCTGTTTAAGGTGTAATGGTGTGAGGGATATTTTCTTGGCCCACTTTGGGTAAACCACCACAGCCTACCTGATTGCGTCCATCCCTTTATGACCACAGATTAGTATCTTCTGATGCTACTTCCAGCAGAATAATGCACCATGTTGCAAAGCTCAGATCATCTCCACCTGCTTTCTTAAAGATGACAATGAGTTCACTATATTTCAATGGCCTCGACAGTCACCAGATCTCAGTCCATCAGATTGCCCCTCAGCTGGCATTCAGAAATTCAACAGTTAGAGGAAAGTGAGCTTTTACAGAGGTAGATGATAAACAAAGGACACACATATGAAAATATCCAAAAAACTTCCCTTTTCATTTGTATCACCAGATGAAAACATCACCTATTAAACATTTATCTCCTTCAGATTGTTGGGGTGGTGGGGACATGACCTGAAAACTCGCTTCCAGATGAATAATGGTAAAGAAAATGCTTTTATTAACCCTCATTCAACCTTTTTTCAAGGCTTATCTTTTCCAGGACTTTGTGGTCCTATTGGATATTACAGCTGCATATCTGTTTTCTTTTTTATCAAGTCTTTGAGACAGAATATTAATAAACTAACGTCATTTTCAGAGCTGGACTTGCAGCCCGGAGTAAATGGCTTCAGGCTGTCAAACCAACCAATATTGTTAGTCTGCCCTCTACAGGCCAGTTTGGAGGTACTGCAGTTAAAAAAAATGGCATTATTGTGGTGTTATTCTGACTACAAAATCCTTCCTAACTAAACCTTTTGCAGGTCTTTAACATGACGACCATGCGGGCGTTGCGCAGGAAGTCTGTCCTGCTGACGGGCTACCTGGAGTATCTGATTCAGTACTACTACACTAAAGACCCGTTGCAGCCTCACAAACCTCATATCCACATCATAACCCCCCCTGACCCTCAGCAAAGAGGCTGCCAGCTGTCACTTTCCTTCTCTGTTCCCATCAGAAAAGTCTACCAGGAGCTGGAGAAGAGGGGAGTTGTTGTGAGTAGCAGTGTTTCCCAACCTGGGGCCCCCACAAAGAGCCCCGAGGCGTTGACTGTTGACAGAGCCAGTGTGATTTAAATTAAGACCATGTTCCCATAGAGATGAGTTGAAGTGTACTTGTTTACATTTTTAAACATTTGGGTGTTTCATTCACATGGAACCAGTGTTTTGGGAGCTTGAAAACATGATTCTTATTAATGAGACATGTCTGAGAAATGCCACAGTGCAGATATTCATCCTTATTTTAGGTTAAATTAGGCTATATGTTGGTAATTCCCTTTAACCTTGGTTTTACCAAAGTCAGCCAGAATGCATCATTTATGGTGAAAAGCAGCTAATAAAAGTACAAAACCAATAGTTTCATAGTGGGCGGGTTTTGGTAGTTGCATGAAGGGGTGCATCAGGGAAAATAGGTTGGAAACCAGATACACTGAACACTGATGCACGCATAAAGCTTGTCTAATGGGTTGGTGATATCTATTTCAGCTAGAAAAAGAGCTAAAAAGTACATTTTGACTGCTTATAAAAACATTGGTAGGTTAATCTGATGAAAGCTTGAATTGCAAACAGTTTGAAGCTGAGATTTTACAGGTGTTTGGTTTACTAGATTAGTGATAAGCTCTTACATCTGGCTGGAAAGTTCATGAAGTTGGACAGGTTGATACCGATAGTTCATAAACTTTTTTGTCTTTTCATGCTTCCCAGTGTGACATGAGGGAGCCCAGTGTGCTACGAGTTGCCCCAGTGCCCCTCTACAACTCCTTCAGCGACGTACATCGCTTCATCGAGACACTTGGAGCAGCTCTCACTGCCAGCAGCCAATAAAGACGAGTAAAATCTCAAAATACCACTTAACCTCCAGAATGCTGCTAATTCTAGCAGGTAAATGGAGGTTCTGCTGCCAGATATGTAAGCGTTGGAAACTGCTGAACGGTTGTAGTGACAACTGTAGCGATGGATAGAAAGAAAGAAAACACCTTCTGGCTTAACGAAATGTTTACACGTGGTTGAAGTGATTATAAACTGGATTATTTAAAATAAAGCTGAAAAGACAGAAGATGTGAAGAAAATTACTTTGTCTTGGTTTTAGTCTTGTTTTTTAATACCCTAAAGTGACAACAATCCATGTTTTTAACTCTAATTTAAATCAGTTTCTTAAGACGCTTAATAAGGAAAGGAGTGACGAAAGAAGATGAAAACAAACAAAAGAAAAATAGAAAAATATTTTTAAAAATGAGGGCTGTCAAATTAATATGTTGATGGAAACAGATTCATTCCCTTTTAGTCACTCAGTCGTCAGATGTTCTTGTCCATTCCTTACCAGGTGGTGGCAGTAATGCTCCAAAGTGTTGTGTGCCAACCACCAAGAAGACAAGGAGAAGAAGAAGCCGCCGTTGCATCCACATAACGGCTGATTTTGACCAGAGTGGGATGGAAGAACCTAAAAAACTTGTTGGTCCTTTACACGGGAAGTGTGAGAATAAATAAAAAAGAAAAATTCATTTGCAGAAATGAAGTTATTTCACGAAGCACCTTTAGGTTGGCGTACCTTCTTAATGGCAAGCACGCATTTGTTGAGGCTGCAACTTTAGGTGCAACACCTATATGGGACGAGAACCATGCCATAATCTGAAACTGAAAGTCAGTGTTTGAACATTTAAAACCTGAAATATAGTTTTGCAAGTCTGAAAATTTTTGAAACCTTGAAAAGTATTTTGAAAGTCTGAAAAAGAAGTTTGAATCTCTAAAATCATAATTTTGTCCTTGAATTTTTTTTTTTCCACAAGTGCAGCTGCATATTACAGAGTTTCAGCCTCACATTTTCAGAGATTCAAACCTCTCGTTGCAACCTTGCTGTTTTCAAGTTTACATTTATAGAGTTTCAAACATGGCGTTGTTTTCCCACCACATTAGTTTGCAAAAAACTTTTGAAACCTTGAAACTTGAGATTTGACATGTTAAAATCTTGTCCAGAAAGCATGAAATTTTACTTTGGAGTCTGGGCGGATGTACTTTTGCACTCGTAACTTTGCAACATTTGCTTCTTTCAGAGTTTCGTCTCCACCGCTGCGAGTTGCGAACGGGTGATTTTTGGCAGCGTTTTTGCTTTGGTTTGAAACTCTGAAACTCAAACTCTGAAAAACTATAGAGAAAAAAAAACGGCTCCGGGGGGAGGGACCCTTTCCCTGGTGAAATATTAGTCCAATCACATGTAAGGTCCGGTGGGACTAACAGCGTCATGCACCAATGACTGACAGTTCTTGTCACCGTTGCCGGGCGCAGAGACAGCAGCTCAAAACGCTTCTGGTTGTAGCCACGACTCGCCGCAGCCGAAACGTTTATAACCGTGAGCATATTTATTCAGGCCCAGAATGGTTGCTGGATGTTGGCTGCTTCAACAGTGCTGCAGCAGCTCTTTGGAGCTCTCCAGGGGACGGCGGAAAGTGCCTGCAACCTGCACCAGGTATGAACCAGATGGTAAGTATAATGAGAGGATTAATGCTATTTTATTCACAGCCTCCACTTGTATTTGTATATAGTCATGTTTGCATAAAGGTTATTAATAACCTACTGTTAGACCATGCTGTATGTCATAAAAACAAGGGCGCAGATGGCACGAGGGACGGGGGGGATATGTCCGCCCCAGTTTCAGAGTGATACCAATCCGCCCCCCCCTACTTTCCTAGTGTAAGGGCTCGATACACGGGAAGCGACCAACGACAGCGACAAGCGAAACTCATTGCAACCTTCGTGAAACCGAACACACAGGACGCGACAAACAGCGGAGTGCCGTCCATCTCGCTCCAAGATCGCTTTTCTCCAAGAAATTTGATTGGTTATAAAATTGGTGGGGATTTTGACATTTTTAAACTAGTTTGTGACGTGACCGACAAAGTATGACGGACGGAGAGTCAGAAGATTATCCATGAAATGACAGACATCTTGTGGTTTACTTTACTGCATAAAAGAGAGACAACCACAGGTCCATATGATTTTACAAAATAGGAACAGCATGGTGAATATCATCATTTCATGATGGACCTGAAGGCCGATCCAGATAAATCCAGTTCCTACATTTGGGCAAATTCACTCTGGCACCACGTGGCTGCCTTTTTTTTACATCTCTATAATCTTTGTGTGAAGTATCGTAAAGTCTGGGAAAGTCAGACACAGCTAAAATGATCTATTCTTCCATGTTCAAAGTGTTTGCAGACTGCGCTGTCTAGCCTGCTCTCGTTGGTCAGTCAATGAAGCCACTCACTGATTGGTTGTAGTGCCACGCGACAGCGACAAAATGGAACATGTTTCTATTTTCTTGAGTCGCGTCACAAGCCCCCGTGTGTACGTCTACGGGAACGAGCGCAACATTTCACATGCATGAGTGTTCACTAGGAAATGAAGGAGCGACGTCGCCTCCAGTGTGTCCAGCCCAGGCGGCTAACATCGCCAGTAAAATGTCATTACAGCGAGAGCCTGCCGTTTGTGTGCTTTGCTTATGGTGCATTTCAGTTGTCCAGAAATGGGGGAATTTCCAATCTCCAAGTCAAAATTTCAATCAGAACCCCCCGTGAAGTCACATCTCCAACACGTAAAGTCAAATTGATCTGATTAGCCAACATAGAATTCATGCTATCTGCTGCTTACGTAAACAGTATTTCCATGTTTTGTTGTACGTCCGTAAGGCTGGGAACACTGAACCTTGGGATTATGCTGACCTGAGCTCCCACTTCCAGCACACCATGCCTAATTAAACACACCAAAAGGCAAACTCTCACTCCCCTGGGTCCTAAAGAGAGTTCATCTGCGCCTGTGCCATTGTATGTCTACTATACATGGTGTCCTAGACCAGTGATTCCTAACCCTGGTCTTCAAGGCCCACTATCCTGCAGGTCTTAGATGTCTCAGTGCTGCAACACACCGGATTTAAATTCATGGATCATTAGCAGACTTGCGCAGAGCTTGTCAGAGAACCATTAATTTGAACCAGGTGTGTTGCAGCACAGAGACATCTAAGACCTGCAAGATAGTGTGCCTTGAGGACCAGGGTTGGGAATCACTCTCCTAGACACAGTAGAGAAGATAGACACATTACTGAGAGGTTTATGCAACCAGGCATTCAAACATTAAAAGAACTGGAAAAGTCCCTCCTGACTCACATTGCTAATGACGCAGGAGTTGAGAGTCCAACCGGCCGTGTTTAAAAACAAGTAAAAAGTCAACACAAGCTGTGCATGCTCTAAAAGAAATTCTCCCTGAAGTCTGTTTCATCAAAAACATTTTATTGGGCCGGTTGTTCAAACGTAATCCAATCGGATTTTGGTTATCGGATATAATTAAATCATGAAAATGGGTTGTTCAAGGAAAATCCAGACTCCGAATTCACATAATCTAATCCTGGTTGTTATCCGGACTAAACCCTCAGTTTGGGTTGTTCAAAACTTTTGAGTAGAAGCCGGTTAACTTTGATCCAAAAAACCAGGATTATCCTGATCCCCACAGAGGCAGGATTACATGGTGGGTTTCAGGAGGAAACTGCTACTGCTCAGTTGATCAAATAATAGAACGTTTTATTCTGAGCTTATGCTTTTATTTGTATTTCGCACCTGACTTGTTTAACCGTTACAGGGGTAATGTGGGTAACAGGGGAATAAGCTACCTATTTACCCTTGCAGCGTAGTAAAGTAAAAATAAAAACGTGACATTATCATGTCCCCACAAAATCCCCCCCTCAAAAAAAAAAAAATCCAGTAACAAACACAAATGTCCAGTTTTCCTGCTATATATTACTGCACAATCAGAAAAGAACTTTCTAACGACGGCATCTCTCACTTCACGTCCCGTCCATCCCTGATTCTGTCAGAATGACAGAGGTTGAGCCGCTACCTCAACACGAGGCTCAGGTGCGTCAGTAACATGTCACAGAGACGGACAGTCCGCCGGGTCGCAGTGTGATGCACGTATGATGTCCCATGTTCCTGGTGGTTCCACCAGCAACCAGAGCAGCTGATGTTGTTTGTGGAAGCTGGTGTTGGTAAGGTTAAATAAAGAATACTTTAATCCTCCGATTATTGCAAGTGTAATAACAAATCACTTAACCTTTAATTAGTCCTCACGTTTTTTCTCCAATCATATAAACTATGCTACACTCAATAAAATAAACATTTTATTCCCATCACAGTTTGCCAACCAGTTGCAACTACCTGCCACAGGCTGCCACTAGGTTAGTGCTTGTTTACAGATGCTGCAACAGATACTCTGCCTACAAGTACGTCCTTTTACAGGTACAATTCAAGTCATAATACATTGTTTTGGTGTGTCCATATCCTGTCATTGTCCCAGCTAAGTTAAAAAAATGTAACCCGTAGTGAATTCGTAACAAAGCTTTTATTTAAAGAAGATGCCTGTTAGTTGTTTTAGGTATTAGTTATTTTATTTTAACAGCGGTGCTTTAAATGTTTAATGTTTTGCATGTGACATTGTAGGTGTGGCTGTTTAACTTTAAAGCTGTGCTGTCTTGAATAACATTTTTATATAGAAAAGGGCGGAGTCTGTGAACAATCTGCACTGGAGATGTCCAATTTGCCCAATGCTGTTTTACATGATCATTGAACAATCTTTACTAGCTTCTAAGCTGGCAAAAAGTTGTTTTCTACACAGATCAAAGTCCTGCTTTCTTTCAAAAATAGAAGTTAAGAGTTCTGCTGTAGAACCCTCATTAGGTTCCTTCTCCCAGCTTTGCTCATTAAGACAGCAGGAAATAAAACTTTTCCACTGAAGGTTATAGTTCTGCACCAATCAGCTGCAGCCACGATGTCACTAGTAAAATGCTCTCCTGCGAAAGGGCACAAAAAGTTTTTTAAGTTAGTTTTCATATTGATAAGATGGACAAAGATGGATTTTTCTACAAATTATTTATGATTTCTTTGTAGCCTTTATTATCCAGTAGGTAGAGAGGAAAGTTGGTCAGTGTGAGAGGGTGACGTGCAACAACGTGTCCTAGAACGGGATTTGAACATTGTACGCTGCATGCTGGCGGTGCCAGCTCATGGCAGCTGCTCTGGAAAGTTGTGGCACTTTCACACTATATTTTACATTATATTCCATGAAATTTCTGATGCAATTAATTTATCAACATTGTGTGTTTATTAACTCAGTTTGTCAGATTCTCCAAATGGTGAACTTGATCCATTCAGTTTCTTTCAGTAATGACCGTACTCCGAGTATGATATGGAAAGCTTCTGACACTCGCGAGGTGCGCGTATGTCACATGCACCTCTTCTAATACCAGCACAAAAAGGATTTCCACTGTCAAAAGGAGCGTACACAGAGCAGGGTTTACAATTTTAATAAAATTGTCTTATTTGTAAATATATATATAAAAAAATGAAAAAGACATAATACTAAAATGATTGAGGAATAAAAAACTCCAAAGAGCAGAGGCAGGGGACTAAAATAAAGAAAACCTCTGTCCTTGATCTGAGCTTGGCAAGCTTCCACCAATTTTCCAAGTGTACTCCGAATAGTTCTCGAAGGAGATGACTCAGTTCGACCAGCTGGCCTGGGTCTGTGGTCACCACCCTGTTGGCTGGATATCCTCGACACGCCACTGTGGGGGGACGAAGAAAGCGTAACTCAGGTGGTGCAACTTTCTGGAGGGAGGCTAGGGATGTTATGCTCGAGCAGTTTCCTCGATCACGTGTCGAGCATGTGACACAGAAGTGTTGCGAGCAATGTCTCTGAGCATTGGTTCAGCAAGCCAAAAGTCACGTGATAGACCAAACGCGGCCTCGTTACGTCATCAGCGCGTGTCGAGCAGCCCGTGGGAATTTCAAAAGGGCGGCGCTTTTCAATCTCTCAATGAATTAAAAGGTTGTTCCAAACACTTGGGAGATGGTGGGTTTTTTAAAGGAGGAGATTCTGCTAGCGATTTAGGGAAACCATCACATTAGCATTAGCTTATATTACATCACATTTACCTGACAAACATTTATATAGACACACTTAGAGACAAACAGAGGAGAAATATTACATACATACTCACACACAGTGAGGAAAATAAGTATTTGAACATCCTGCTATTTTGCAAGTTCTCCCACTTAGAAATATTCAAGGGGTCTGAAATTTTCATCGTAGGTGCATGTCCACTGTGAGAGACATAATCTAACATAGAGAAATAAGCCTGGATTTACCAGCATGGTATCCTTCCTCGGATCCTTTGGCCCCTCTTGGTCTACGAAGTCCCCATTTCAACG
>JBAMHW010000027.1:104795-115510 GCA_037177495.1 Rhadinocentrus ornatus | reverse complement strand
CCCCCCCCCCCCCCCCCCCCCCCCCCCCCCCCCCCCCCCCCCCCCCCCCCCCCCCCCCCCCCAGCAGCGGATCGGACTGCTGCTGGAAACATACAGCCCGCAGGAGGAAACCAAACTTCCCAGAATAAAGGACTGCTACAAAGATGATGTATGCGCGGAAATGTTACTATTTTTTAATATTTAATAATATCCAACCAGTCTGAGGCTTAAACGGTAGTCAGATAAACTGGGAATATTCTTAGTAAATGTCGTAAAAACATCTAAAACAAACAAACTGTGATGACTGCCAAAAGATGCAAATTATCCAAGAGGAAAAACAACACATTTCCAGACTCCATTAATCCAAACATGATTTCAGGTACTGGATTTAAAACCCAACAGAAGACGGGTAATTAAATGGTGAGGGTGCCAGGATTGGGTATAAAAGCAGCCGCCATCAAAGGTTTAGTCTTTCCATGCAATAATGGACTTTGGCCTCAACACTTGTACTGAGCTCCATCAGTAAATCACCTACAATTAAATAAAAATCGTTAGTGTAATACTGTTGTTTGAACCTTCATTCGACAGACACGTTAACATGATTTTATTTTCCGCATCTTTGCTGACCACCCACATTGTATCAGAACACATTGATAATTTCATGTAAAAGCATCCCCAAAGGTCAAGAAAGAGGCCAAGAAAGACAGAAATGTTTAAAGAATATACAGTCAAATGATTCTGGAAAATCTTCAAATCAGACGTGACAGGTGAGGGTGCCAGGATTGGGTATAAAAGTAACATTCATTGATAGCTTGGTCTTTCCAAGCAAGGATGGGTCATGGCCTCACCAATTTGTTCCAAACTCCATCAGAGACAGGCTGTTATAAACCCATTATAACACCATTGTCAATGCAGACACTTGGGAGGACCTTGGAGAACCCTTTTCACTTATCACAGCTCATAACTGAGAAAAACCACCAGGTTGTAATGGTATAGAGGATCAGTGTCCATGGCATGGATGACTTCATATGTTGGTACAGAGGTATTTATTAGAAATGTTGTCATCAAGGTTGTATCTGTTCATGGACGGTCCGAGGTTGTCTGAATGGAACGTTGCTCATGTGGAAGTTAGCATCAAGACACTTAGATCAGCAAATGAGTCTTAATATAAACAGTTGGACAAAAACTGCTGAGTTGTTTATGCTTCCATCCTGAACATAAAATATATTAAAGCCTCCAGGTTGCAGGTTCATGGTATTTACTTCTACCTTTCTTCAGGACAGGACCATTCATGCTAATATCCCTCCTAATACGGTGGTTAACTCAGCTGGACCATACCCCTCAACTTCTAACTCAACACTGTGTCGCCTCCTGAGACAGAAGCCAAAAGCAGAGCCTCTGCATCAGGACTTGGCTCACAGGTCCACCTCACCGAGCCAGACAACTGTCTGGGCAGAGGCCAGGGCCGAGATGAGATTAGATTACTGCAGCCTCTGCTGCAGGATGGACCACATTTACACCCACCTGTGCCTTAAATCTGCAGGAAGAAACAAAAACTGAAGACAAGAGGAAAGAACTTGAAGAAATTTATTATCTTAGAACCAAGTTCCCATTGGTTGAATCGTCCAGTGACTTTTCATATGAGAGAGTAAAACATAGTTTTTTTCATCTAAAAATAATGACTTTCATCACAGTTAAAGCTCAGGTTTGTTGTGGTGCATCTGCAGCTCCAACAGAAACAGTGTTGAGTTGACTTTGGTGTCAGCTGTCCAGGCTTCTAGTCGACGACCAGCGAGCTCCTCACAGAGGGAAACAACTCGAAGAAACCCTGCAGGAGGAAGCAGACAGGCAGTTAGCATCGGTCAAAACAAAATGGCAACCACAAGGACACAGAGACTCAGAAAAGATGCAAAATGGAAAATAATAAACTAGAAAACATTAAAGGCTGCAGAAAGACCTGCACCTGGTAACCTAACAACGACAGACAGGAGCTACGAGGAGACAAAAACTAAGACATAACGATGGAAAACGAGCACAAAGTGAAGCGAGACATTATCTAAAACACAACAGATGAAAACCACCACAAGAAAGTCAATGACGGAAGAAAAAACTACAAACCACGTCTAAAGAGAAACAGAAGGTGGAAAATTAGAACACGATCATGCAAAAATGACCATAAAGAGGAAAATAACAAAGACTGCAGGTCTGCTGAAGAATGTCTTGGCTAAAAAAAAAAAAAACTTTTTATAAGAAGTCCACATTTTAGGTCCCCGTTACTTTGAAGAGGCTGGTGCTCTGCAGTACGCTGGAGGTGCAGCACATCTCTCTGATGGAGTGCATGGAGAGCTGCGGAGCGCCGATATCCACCACGGGGACGCCAAGGCGGGCGGCCAGGATGGGCCCGATGGTGGTTCCACACGGGCTGTCGTTACGGACCATCACATCCTGCAAGACCACAACAGCAAATCTTAATTCTCCAGCCCTTTCTGTCTGAAAGGTCCACATTTCCAGCTCCTCAGTCAGATCTGCGCCCTCTAGAGGCCGTTCAGTTGAACTGCAGCAGCTACTAAAAGAAACTGAACATAGTCTGACGGCAGGAATGCTGATTTTTTTTTAAAGAGCGGGGCGAATAAAAACATTGTTTTCTCTCCTCTGTAGCAAACAGAAAAACCTAAATTACAATCATAATATGCTAATTAGCCGTAAAAAACAGCAATATTGGTGGAGGTTCTAACTTTTTAAATATAAACCTATTTCTACATTTATTCAACCAATCCTCTTTTATAGATAGATACAGATAAAACCTCACGCAGGGCTCAAAGTTATTGTTTTTCCTATTATCAGTGAAGTAAGTTGAGTTTTTTGTAATAATGGTTAAAGGCAGGCAGGATGGTCCTAAAGAAAAAAACTTAATAAATCCATTGTACTTACATCAATATTGTGCGTTCATTAACATCAACTGTTCCATTCAAATAAATGATTAAGCAAAAACAAATCTCAAGCTGGTAACCAGCTCACCCAACACAAGACCAGTTTAGACCAGTTCCGTCAAGCTTCCTGCACACAAAGAGGAAGACCCACCCCTATTACTGCTGAGCCAACCACGAAGCAGCATGGTACATGTCAGGTTCCCTATGATTGGCCGATACAGCTGCCAGCTGACTGAGATCTAAAACACAAGATTGACCTGAAAAGAAGATGCCTTTTAAAATAAAGATAAATTCACGAAAAACATCATTTGCTTGTGTAAGCAGATCCAGATGTTCCTGCTAAAACACTCCAGTCTGACCCACCACAGCCACCTACTGGGAACAGTAGGTTATGATGTGAACTTTATTAACTGGCGTAAAAAAGGAAAGTTTCTCAGACACAAATCAATTCTAAGATTTAGATATTAATTAGCATGGGTATCAATACTTAAATGCCACTTCAGCATCAGCAGGTTCACGGAAAAACAAGCCACCTAAACCCATTATAAACAGGCACTGCAGCGGGCAGCTCTAAAGAATCTGCTTGAGGACCTGTTGTTCACTGTGTTGCTAACTTAGCAAATTGTCGCTAAAATTAGCACGTTTTTAGACCTCTCTAGCGACTCTTTTTACTCGCTAGTGTCAAATTTAGCAACTGTTTCTGGTTTTGCTGGTGACTTTAAGATCAACTAAAAATGTTTCGTTTACGCTTCTCAATAAGTTGCGGGCGCTACCGCAGGCCCCGCCCCCATCCAGGAGGCTGGTCCTCACTCAGCTGCAGCGTCTGAGCTTCAGGAAAATGCACAAACTGCTACTGGTTGATCCCACCACGGTTTACAGTCAGAAAATAGTGCCCTTAATGCGGACTGTAGACTAAAATATTTTTAAAAGATAATCTTTTTACAATTTTAATTAATTCATCTAGTTTTAAAAAGTAAATAATCTTAACTACTTTGTTTTATTGTTTACTTGATCTCATTTCAAGTATATGATGAACAGATAATTATCTGAAGTTTGGATGTAGCTTGGAGGGAACAAACCTGCACTTCGTTGCGCCTCTAGGGAAGGGTGCTGGTGGTGCATCCTTCGTGACCTCCCAGAATTCATTGCGCACAAGAAGGTGGCGAATCAGCAACAAAGCTCCAAAGAGTACGCTGTTTGGTTTTTTTTAAACTACACTTTAGTAGAAACGTAGAAACCAAGTACACTAAAACATGTTTGTTAAATGGTGGCATTAAAATTCTGTAATAATTGATATTCGTGGATTTTTAAAGGGTAATGACGAGTCTACCGGCTGGAAAACAACAGATCCTCAGATAGGCTTTTTTTTTTTGACATTATTACGCGGTCGGTGTTAAAGGTCCCATATTATGCAAAAATTAGAAAATCTCCTCTCTCACTTGTTTGCTCCACTTGTTAGGAAATGTGTGCTGAAACAGGCGAATCTGAGATCTCTTCCTCACAAAGTGAAAAAAACACTCCAATGGATGCTGCCACTGACCCGTCTAGCTGAGCTTGCCCTCTAACATCACAGAGCGGGCCCCAGTGAAAGCCGGATCTTCTCCCATTGAGGAGCGAGGAAAAGCATTTATTTAAAGGTTCAGACAGAAACCCGTTCTCAGTAGAGCTCAGTAGAGACACGTTTGGAACGGCTGAAATTAAGGACCAAGGTTGAATTTTTTTTTTTTTTGGGGGGGGGGGGGAAACTTTGAAAACAATGTTGTTGGACCTCTGACACCCGTATGAAATTGTTGTAAAAATTTACAATATGGGACCTTTAAGGGTCTCTAAAGCGTCCTGATAAGCAAACAGTAATTTCAGAGGTTTAAGTGATTCAACGTCCTACGTTGTTGCTATGGAAAACACTCGTCAGCTAGGTAGGCTGCCCCATTTCCCGAACGTTAAGCGGACTTCGGAGTGTGCAGACTCCGCATGCCCCTCCGTAGCCTACGTAGGCCCTGAATCGGGACACAGCCTGTAAGTGCTGCACCATCAGATCAGAGCCATGAAGGGGTAAGCGTGGCTTTTCTGAGCTCTGGTTACAATGATGAGCCGCTCACGTCCATCAGCACCGTTCTCCACCTCCTTACACTCATGAAGCTGCTACCCTTCTCTGTTGTTTTACTATCCTCTCTCCCTCTTCATGTAGGAATGTGATAAACAATCTTTCCCTGCTAAAAAGAAGAAGATTTAATATGTGATGGTGATTTATCATCTCATCAGCTCTGCTTTAATAGTTCATTTCAGGGTTAGGGGTTAATGGGGCTTCAGTGTGTTGATATAATTAATCCTTCCCTGAGTTTTTCCTCCACACAGACATGTAGTACCTGCAGCGGCACGCCGACCCGGCTGGCCACTTCCCTGATGACGGAGGCAGTGACGGCCGTGGTGGCGTAGCGCTGGTTACTGTTGAACTTGATCACTGGACCCTGAAGATGAAGGAAAAAAAGGTGAAGTTCACAACATTCCCGGTTCTTCTGCTACATCTCTGGGATTATTAGGCATCCTGACCTGGTGGAAAGCCGGGCGGTGGTTCTCCTCATGCTTCTCCCTGAGAGGAAAACATCATCAAACTTTACATTTAATTAAATAACAGCCTAAAACTGACAGAAGGAGAAGTCAATTCTGCCATGTCATCCTTTCAGATCAGCCAGTTCGGGTGTGATGGGCGCGTTCCTGATGGCTGGAAAATTCCTAGTGTTTATGCTGGGTTTGGTTGTTCCAGCTGGTAAAACCACTGAAACTGATGAAGGTCACTTCAGGGTTCCTTGTTATGTCACAATTTTTCTTCTACTCACGCGAGAGGACCAAAACATTTGCCGATCTTTTTCTTGTAGTAGTTATAACTGAATTATTTTATGGCTAACAAACTTCTGCTCCCCTCTTCAGCCCAGTAGTTCATATTAACGCGCAAATTAGCTGCTGGTTTGCCACTCAAACTAACTTCAATACGAGAAAAGGAGACGAACACCAACGAAGAAGACGACAGCCAATGTGCGTGGGGATGAACGACCACTGTGATTGGTTTATGTGTGAAAAGAGGCGGGTCTTGAGGGAATTTATTATTCCTTAGTGTTGCCAACTTTGTTGCTATATTTAGTGAGTTTTCAGACCCGCTAGAGACTTTTTTTAAAAAGCGACTTGCGAGAAATGTATCAACGTTTTCTGGCCTTATTTGAGACTTTTGGAGACTGACGTGAATGAACGTAGTTTACTCTTCCCAATGAGGAGCAGGTGCTACGCAGACCCCTCCCCGTCCAGCAGCACTCATACGAGGTCTTCCCGCAGCAGCTTCCAGCTGTATTCAGAGCAGACGACGTTCACCTCCGTTTCATGACCAGGCTGAAAATGAAACGCACCAACCCGAGCTAGCTTACCATCAGAGTAATGTCTAATAATGAAGAGTGAGGACAAAAATATTAAAAAAGTTAAGTGTTGTGACATGTTCCAGACTCCTAAAATATTGACAGAACTATTATTATTATTTTTTATTTATTTTCTTGCTGTTCTAAACATTTTTAGGTTGTCTTTATCAATTTTTGCCTTTCCCACGACATCCCTCTTCATGGCAGCATCCATTACAACTATATGAACTAGGCTGATTATACTACTACTTCTAGCGACGTTTAGGACAGATAATAGCTACTTTTCTTACTGAGGAGTTGGCAACAGTGGCTGGAGAGGAGCATCGGTCCCCAGGAACTACATGGACCAGTCTTACCAGGCCCTCTGGGGGATGATGGTGACAAGGTTGCCGCTCGACTACAAAGTGAAAATCAAATCTAATTTGATTTGACACGTTTTATGTTTACTTGTTTTGTATTAGTGCGGCCAGTAAGATGTTTTTTAAAGTTATGTCAACTGCTGCACAAAAAAATGTGAATTGTAAACATTTTAATTTCTTAAATTTTTGTTCAAGTATTTATCACTAATAGTGAAAATGAGAGGAAATGTGAATATCTGCTATGTAAGGCAAGTTCAGTGAAAATTTAAGTTAGGGGCAACTGTGCTCCTCGTAAAAAAAAGTTAAGTCTGGAGCTAGGGCTGGGCGATAAATCGAATTTTCCATTTCTGGTGATTTATTTTAGTGAAAATCTGGATTTTTTCATTAGTTAGTTATCAGCGGACTTAGTCCTCCCTCCACACCAGAACAGTGTTTGTCTGACAGATTTACAGTGAAGTGAGCCGTCACTCGCCTGGGATTCAGCTGTACGTATAACTGCAGGGAGAAACGCTGCTCTAAAGTTATGACTTTACTTATTTTCTTTTAGCTGGCATTCATTCATATAATTTATATGAATGAATGCCAGCTAAAAAAGTAAATAATGTCAGTGATCTGTAAAAAATAAATAAATGTTTTTAATAAGTTTAATTATGTTTTTTGAAAAGAAAAGAATCGATTAAAATCGGAAATCGGATATGGTTAGAAAAAATCTGAGATTTTATTTTAAAGCCATATCACCCAGCTCCATCTGGAGCCCTGCATTATCACAGTCCTCGGGCAAGACCCCGAACCTCATGTGTGTGTAAAGTAGCCAACATGACTGGAAAAGTGCCAGATTAGTACAACCCATTTACCATTTGATCCTTTTTTTTCAGTTAAAATTGTAAAAATAAGTTCTGTCCTGCTCAAAAATAACATTTTTAGTATTTTAACCCTTTTTGAATGTGTATTTCATATGCTCCTCCTTCTGAGCTACAGCTCTTCCTCCCGAGCTTCGGCTTCCCCTCCTGAACCAAGATTCCTCCACCTGAGCCATGGCTCCTACTTCTAAGCTATGGCACCTCTTCCTGGTATACGCCTCCTCATCCCGATCCATGGCTCCTCCTCCTTATCTACGGCTATTCCTCCTGAACCAAGGCACCGCTTCCTGAACTACAGCTCCTCCTCCTCCTGAACTATGGCTCTTCCACGTGTTATGGATGCTGCTGTACCAGTGAGGTACTAAACTGGTTTCGGGCGAGGACGTGAATGAAAACGTGTTATTGGCGGACGTTTCTGCAGCAGCAGGTCTGCAGGCCGTGGTGATGTTGGTACTGACTGGTAGTTGGGGTGAACGGCGTGCGCCATGTCAGCGCTTATCATGAAGGAGAGCGGCGCCGCCTGCTGGAAGGCAGTGAGGTTGGAGGAGGAGGCGGCTAGCCGGCTGAGGATGAGCTCCGTCAGGTTGGATTGGGCCCCCTGAGCACTCTCTGATCCCACCTGCAGGAAAAAACAAGTTTCCAAACATGAGGAAGCATGTAGAGGTGTTGCTTTGTGTGACCAACAGGACGAAACCGGCAAATATTCTGTTTATATGGATATAAAATAAAGAAAAAGTGGAAAATCCTAGAGTTTAAAAGCTAGAATCAGATTTAGTTTATTTACCTGGATTAATAATCAGTAACTTTTCATGTGTATGTTTGTATGCCGGTCTAAGACAGCTAGCAGCAATGATGCACCAACAGTAAGTTATCTTTGACGGGGAGCAGGACCCACCTCCTCGTTGTCATACAGAGTGATCATCCGGATGTTGGGATCCTTGTCCAACGAGTCTCCGGAGCAGGACTCCACCAGTCCCTGAGTGGAAGGAGACAGACAGGAGGTGATAACCAAAGCTAAAAATGGAGAAACATGTTGGGAGAAAGGAGTAAGACTTTGGCCTCTACACGTGCTGGCTGGTTACTGACTTTTAGAGCCAGAAACTGCCGCAAAGCTCACGTCATCGAATAATAAAAACATTAAAATGAAACTAAACCGGATCTGAGACGTTGGTTCAGGGCAGCTGAAACCGGCTGGAAGTCCGACTTTGAGGAAAATCTGTTCTGAATGGGAGTTATTTTTAGCAGCTTCTCTCCTCGACTTGCTGCAGTGAAGAAGAAAACGGATGTTTTAAAACAGACCAGTTTCTCCAGTCGTTGTTTTTATCAGCTCGTTATAAAAAATTTAAATTAAAAAATGGAAAAATAAATAGATTATTTTCTAAATGTAAATATTTAGTCATTTTTATTTTGTTATGGATTTTTTCTTTTTTAGTTTTTATCTCTATAACAGTTTTTTTTATTCTATTATATTGAATTAAATATCTTCTATAAATCATGTGACATTTCACAATTGATTCATTTCTTTATTTTTTTTCTTAAAATCAAAAGAAAATTTAATAATTTGCTACCTTGTTATTTTATTAAATTCATTAAATAGATTTTTCGAATATTTTATTTATTTGTTAAATTCTACTGAATTAAATATTTTATATAAATTATGTTACATTATGTTTTTTCATTTGTTATATTCTAATATTCTTACATATTAGTTCATTTGAAATTGAGTTATTTAAATATAAATACAATATTGGATTTATTTTTTAAATATTTTGTATTGATTTCCAAATTAAATTATTTAAATTAAATATTTTATGTAAATTATGTTAGATTTGGTAGATTATTCTTTATTTACGCATAATTATTAAATGTTTATTTAGTTTTTCTATATTTTCAACCCTTTTGGAGAAACGCGCTCTCGTGTCCTAAAATCTGAAAGTTTTAATACAATCTCAATCCCGTCATTATTCCCTAAAATCTTCCTCTGACCCAGAAGACGACAAATCTGGAATAAAAACCAACTGAAGGTTTCAGGTTTTTCTCCTGCCAGGTCCTCGGTGCGCAGCTGTGAAGGTGAAGCAGCAGCATGCGGGCGAGGATGAAGTCTGACCTTCAGGGCGCAGTAGCAGCTGTGCAGGTTGTCCAGACGGGGCGAGTAGATGAACTCCTCGTACACGCCCCCCAACGCCTGGCAGAGGAGACGACAGGAGCCAGAATTAAAGCTAAAACCTCTCCAGCTCAGATCCAACAGAAAATAACACTTAAAAATGTTGCAAATATCCAAAAGGAGAACTTTAAGCATAAAGCTTTAACCTGTGACTAGTGTGTGACATGTGTGAGTGTTTCCTAGACTCACCGCAGGCTGTGTGTCGGCCAGACACAGCTCAAAGTCCAGCAGGTCTTCAGGCTGAGCGTCCAGCTCCGAGCACAGCGCCCTCACCAGCACCGGCTGGTGCTTCTCTGCCTGATCAGAAGGCAACTCTCAGTCAGCTTTCCTCCTTTTTCTCACAACTTCTGTTGATTTTCATCAAATCTGGTTCTCCTGGATGTGTTTTTTACCGTGTTGGCGGCGCAGATGGCGTCTCCAGAGGAGGCCGATCCCGTCTCCAGCTCCTCCTGGACCACAGTGGCAATGATGGGCACGCTAACACGGAAACACGCATTAAACACGCTCCACGGAAACACTGGCGGAGTGAAAGACTGACTTACAGGTGGTTCTCCTTGTTGGGGCCGAAGGAGTCGTTGATGTCTCTCTGCAGGTGGATGGCCAGGTGCGGGATCCGGAGCAGAGGTCTGGGGACGTGGACCAGCTTGTGGACGAGCCGGCCGCCACTCTGAAGCAGAAAGTGTCGCTCAGGTGCGAGAATTTCCAAATCAGAGCGATTATTCTTTACAGCACAACTTTAAACTGATTCCAGTCATATCGAAATCAGAGAATGACAGAACGGGAAAAATTGAAGGGAAACAAATGTTCGCTTTCAAACTGAATGACAATAAAGTTTTGACTAAAGAACATTCAGAAATCAGAAATTATTGGAATAAACCTGACTTCAAATCACAGCTTTCGTGGGTTCTGGTGTGCTCAGTGTTTAACTGGTGGTGGAGCTGGCTGAGATGTCGGTTCAGACCTTGGTTCTCCGGGTTGCCATAGACCGTCATCCTTCTGGGAATGCTAATCCGGATGGG
>JBAMHW010000027.1:41307-58060 GCA_037177495.1 Rhadinocentrus ornatus | reverse complement strand
CCCCCCCCCCCCCCCCCCCCCCCCCCCCCCCCTCCCCCCCTCCCCCCCCCCCCCCCCCCCCCACCTGGATTTGTATGAAGTTGTTGTAATCAGTCATGTTTTACCTGCAGCAGACAGCAGTCAGTTTGGACAATAAAAAGGGTTCCTGGGTGACGAGCAAAAGCTACAAACAACAGGATTGTACAAACTTTGGGTGTGAGAGGGTTGGTTGGGTGTTGTTGAGAGAGGTATTAGGTGTGGATTTTTAACTGCTATTTTATATACTTTTCTATTTGCAAATAGTTTTGTGTGTATTTTATTATGTAAAGCACTTTGTGCAGCTTATGTATGAAAAGTGCTTTATAAATAAATAAATTTGATTTGATTACACTGCAACACAACAGGGCTAATGTGAGCTTTGTTTGTTAGCTAGCTGCAAACTGTAATTTCTGCTGACTCATTTGCCAGGAATAAGAAGTCTACTTTAGTTTACTAATAATAAATTTAAAGACTTTTTTTCCAAAGAAATATTTGTCAAAACATGCAGTATGTCGTTTGCTAGCTTTAGTATAGTTAGCTAATGGGTTGTAGTGCTTAGCTAAAGGTTTGAGTTAAAGAGGGAAGTATATTTGGACAATTCACCTGCCAATTAATTTGCAGCGGTTTGACTTTCATAAGTAAATAGCTGGGGTGTGTTGCTTCTTTGTGCATTGTGGGAAAATAATGTCCAACATCGCATTGACATGCTGTTCTTTTACTGCATGCAACAAAGATGTAAAGTATCTTCATGTGATCTGCATCTCTGCCCTACAGGTCGTCAGCGAGTCCACGCAGCACCAGCAAGATATCATGTAACGAATCTACACATGAAAGACAAGAAGTACAGAAACATATGGCCCCACCTGAGCTGGAGGAAAAAATAAATAAAAAAAAAAGAAACAATGTTCAAATTAACCTGAAACTAAAAAAGACTTGAAGATTTGAAAATTGCATCAATATGTGCTACATCATGATGTAATTATCTGTACTTGCTGCTGTTCCTCAACTGAATGCAGTTCAAATGTATGAATCTAGTAAAAATGTGCTAAATAAGTTATTCTGCAGCTCTGCCATTTCAGCTAAATGTCACAACAACCTTGCTGTTTCCCTGCATTCATGTTTAGCATATGAGCATTTTATTGAGGACGTGTGCAGACAGCAGCTGCTTCTATCACATTCCTCAAAGTCAGACAGTATTTTCCCCCATCAGAAACTAAATTGTATGTGATTGTGCCTTTTTAACAAACTGACACCAAAGGGCAGATAAAAGATGTAGTTGAAGATAGAAAAATGTTAAGAGATAAAGGAAAAGTTGGAGGTAAATGCTAAGAAAGAAATGCAAAGAGAGAGGGATTGTTGGCAGAAGAGATAATTACCTGTGTTAGATATAGTAATGACGTATACAAATAATGGGGATTTTATGTTTCATGCATTTGAGCTGATCATCAATGCCAGCATGTCCTTGGTTGAAAAGACGACTCACACATTGATTGTGTACAGGCCCATAGGAACACATGCTTTAATGATCATAGTCATAAATCAGTAAAAAAAAAAAAAAAAGCATGAGGCTACTGGTCTACAGTTATGACACTGCATTTTCCTAAGCAGAATGACTCAGAAATAAATATAATCTGCAAATAAATAGATCCCACAGGGAAAAAAACATGTTTAGATTAAATTAGTCTTTAAAAATGCTGAAATAGCAAAAATAACAAAAGAAAAAAATGTTAGTAAGTGCTGTGTTTTTATGTACAAATTTCACATTGATGCACGTGAGAGGGTGGAGGGTGTTCGGTGCCACAAAAGACACATCAGGAGATGCAACAGAGGAGTGTAGTCATGCATTTCAGCTTCACACAAATAAAAATACTCCCTACATTCCCTCCCCTCACATTTGTTTGTTTTTCCTTTAAAGAGGTAAAGACAATAACAAAGTATTCACATTTTTACGGTTAAAGAAAATGTCCAGAATAAAGAAAACCAATACACATGATGGAAAGAGTTGGTCTAAGTACAAATTTCTATGGCCACTAATCCATTTTTTATTCACACTCATGAACGTTGTTCACACTGGCACCTCGGCCTGGTCTAGTTTGTTAAAGGTGCTTTCAAGGAGGCACATTGTAGTTGCCATCACACAGCAGATTTTTATCTCTAGCTTTCAGTGCTGGTAAAGAGAACCGGTTGTGAGTTAGCTAATGCTAGCTAACTTTTGTTAAGCTAACTAACATTAGCTAACTCACATCACAGCTTAAAAAAAAGTTAGCTACCATCAACTAGCTGGTAAAATATAATAAAAGTGTACAAAGCACTCTAGCTTTTATCTCGCAAACATGCATGTTATTGTTTGAATTATTAGCCATGTCTAATATTTTAAATAATTAAAAAATAAAGGAAATGTGTTCCCCTAAAATAGGTGTGATTTAGAATGGAAACTTGCTATGCTAACAGAATGATTCAAACACATATCAGTTCCAAGAACTTAAAAGAAAAAGAAAACGTTTGCAACACAATGCTGCACACATTTGGGATAATTACAATTAGGCTAAAGCTAAAACAAAGGTTTTGCTTCCTTCCCTCAAAGAAATGTGAAATAGTTTGGTTTGAAGAGGACAGAAATATTTGAGGAAAAACATTTTTAGTGTCCATAAAACAGCCTGGAGAGCGCTTACCTTAACTTTTCTCTGGAAAACTGCTCAGTTAAATAAAAAGTCTTTAAACATACCATACAGCATCAACAAACAGGCAGTGTTGATCAATTCCTTTTACAACTTTCAGTATTTAGCCAACACAAAGATAAACTTGGAAGTGAATGCTATCAGGCTAGGCTAGATAGCTAGCACGTCAAAGTGAAAGCTATCAGGCTAGGCTAGGTAGTTTTCCCTTTGACAAAAACAGAAGCTAGTTAGCTAGCATGTCAACACAGCCAGTGAATCCAGTCTTTATTCAATTCAGTTTGTCCCCAGCTTATAAGGATGTTTATATTTCTTTCAGCTTGGTTACAAAATGAAAATCATTCTGATGATCTGTTTGCACAGTTTGCAGAGCAATGACAAAACAAAGGGTGTCAGGGACTGTTTACCAGCACTTAAAAATCCTAAATCTTGTTTTCTGTTTGTGTTGGATGAAATCTCATCCAAGGTGCCAGTGTAAATACAGTCTTTCAGCTTCACTATCTAGGCATCTGTGAAGACAACAAACCCTGCTTCATGTAGCTCTGTGGCTACCTCCCCGAAAAAAGCCTCACATTTAACACGAAAACAAGCCATTGATGGGAGATCTGCCAGTAACCCCCCTCCTGTTGCTAACGTGTACAGTCCAAGGAGGGGCAAGGCACCCCTTTAAACAGATTCCCTGGCCTTTATAGAGCAGTTTGACGCTTGAAGTAGAGTATTGTCCAGCACCAAGGGTGACAAAGGGTTTTCCCTCTATACAAATGACATTAACGATGTCTTTCCTCCTCTCAAAGAGGATCATTGTAGTCCAGATGGCACAGAAAGCAGGAAAACGGGATCAAGGTTTGCATTAAAGGGTCCTTAATTCCCTTTATAGATGACCTGTCAGAACTTTCATGAGGCCTAAAGATTTAGGAACTGCTTGCTTCCACAGTATCAGTTTTTGAATCAGCAAATGGTAGTTTGATTCTTTGAATGATTCCCGCGTTAGAACCTGAGGTGGGTTTGCAGAGAAGCTCCAATACCTGATCTGGTTTAACTTGAGATGAGGACATAGATGTCGGGGCTGGTTCAGCAGGCTGCTTCAGGTCTCCATGTCAACCTTTTAGATTGTAGCTGCAATGAGTGTTTCTGTTAGGTGTGCATGCATCTGTGCACTTGCATGTACAGAAAAAGAGTAAAATGAGGTTACATAAACCTCCGCACCACAATGATGTTTCCAGCAGGAAGATGAGATTTATAATCCCAATTTTAACAATTTAAGGGTGTCATCCAGGCGATTAGTGGCTAATCCTAGATTGTTTATAAATCCATTAGCCCGCAGTAGGGTAGTGACTGGGAGTCCGGTGTCTCTGTGGTTAAATTGTGTGTTAAAGCTCCAAGGAAGTCAGGAAGTGGTCAAACCCGTAGAGAAGGTCCTGCTGCTGCAGTGAGGGGAGTCGTGGAGCCGCAGTCATACCCCATCTCCACAGCAGTATGAGAGCCTCCAACCAGCCGGCCTGGGAAAGGCTGTGCCTGCACTTGCCGGTCTCTGAAACTCTGGATGTAACTCTAAAAAAAAAAAAAAGACAGAACTGGTTCAGAACTTGAAACGTGTGAGAAGATATTTTCTATTTTCAGGGTTAGACTTAAAGGTCTGTGTGTAAACTATGTGTTGCATGTTGATATTTTGAACTTAAATAAGATTCTGGAAAGTGAAGTGTTTTGTGATTGTTACCACAAAGCACAAACTTTGCACGTTAAGGCAATGAAATAGAGAGTGATGTTTCTCACCGGAGAGAGAACATCCGTGTCATAGCGACGGATAGGGTTCGGTTTGCGGCGGTAGGCCGGCTCACTGTGAAGTTGCTTGGCCAGTTGTTGATTGTGGGATGAAGAACCTTGCTGCTGCTTTTTCTTCTTTTTGTTGCGGTAGCGGTCGTCCCTTTGACGAATCCGCATCACCTGCATCCTCCTTTGCTGTCGGCTGATGATTACTGTGGAAGACAATAGTCCACTCATTCAATGCAATACAATGAACAGACACACAGAAGTATTTCTTTCCAGATGAAGATACACTGCCCATCCAAAAACAAGTTACCACCTGGGTTATACTAAACAAAAAGGTAAGAGCCTTCTATTGGATAATTATTGCATGGATGATGGTGTTTCAGCTGGCAACAGGTTATTAAACTGATGGAGTGAGTAGCTTCTTATTTCTTTAATAACTGTGTCAGAAAATGCATCCTGTGATCATGGAAAAGATGTTAATCTGTTTCAGAAGGGTCAAATTATTGAAATCAAAAAGAGGAAACACCTATTGGGTTAAGAACTGTCCAACGCATTAATAAAAACTGGAAGGATAGTGGGGAACCACCATCTTCCAAAAAGAAGCGTGGTGGGAAAAAGCTGAATGATGGTGATTGGTGATCATTCAAACATTTGGTGAAATTAGATGGTTTAAAAAAGAACAAAAAAAACAGCAGTAGAACTCAGGGCTATGTTTAATAATGAAAGTAAGAACATTTCCACATAAATAGGTAAAAGTAACTCATGGGACTGGGACTGAACAGGTGTAGCCATAAGAAAACCACTAATCAGTGAAGGTTATCAGAAAAAAGGGGCTTCAATATGCTAGGGAGCATAAAGACTTGACTCTGGAACAATTGAAGAAGGTCATGTGGTCTTATGAGTCCATATTTACCCTGATCCAGATTAATGGAAGCATCAGGGTTGGAAGAGAGGTAGATGAAGTGATGCAAACATCATGCCTAGTGTCTGCTAAACAAGTCTGTGGGGGCAGTCTATGATCTGGGGTTGCTGCAATTGGTCAGGTCTAGGTTCAACAACATTATGTGCTCAAAGAAATAGATCAGCTGATACCTGAATACACTGAATGACCAGGTTATTCCATTTTCTAGCACGGCCATATTTCAACATAACAGTGCCAGGATTTCTGTGGCTCAGATTCTGAAAGAGTGGTTCAGGGAGCAGGAGGGGTCATTTTAGACATGGATTGGCCACCACATAGACCATACCTGAACCCCACTGAGAATTATTGGGATGGGCTGGAGGTTGGACTCTCGGTAGGCAGTGTACATTTTTAATAATAGTCGGGGGGGGGGGGTCCATAAATGTGCCTTGAGGAACCCCTCAAATTATGTTCATTAAACCAGATCAGTATCTGTTCAAGGATGTTCATGAAGGAACCCCAGTCAGTAAGCCGTATAATTCCCATTAAGCATTGTTTTATTTAATTCCACCTGGATTATTTAATCGCAATGTGATAATTTGGCTGATTATTTAAGATTATTTTTACACAGTCGGTCAATCAGAGACATACATAAAAAAAAATAACAATTTGCTTACTCTTGGTATGGGAGTATCCCCCAGCGGTCACCTTCCACTGTATTATGACACCCAGTAGGGTGAGGGCAGGCCACACTCCGAGCACCACCCAAGTCAGCCAGCACACCGGCTTGCCGGATTCTGCTTTAATCCGCTCGTAGATATACAACACAAGGCCGAAGAGCTCCACAAAATAGTCCAATGCCACTGTGATGACTGCTGCGCCAAACACTGCTGTGGAGAGCGTGGTAAAGAGACGCTGCCACTGCAGGGTGAGCACAGCAAACAGCATGCCTAGGCCAAGCAGCACGCCCAGGGGCACCCAGACGGAGCGTGGTGGGCTGTCGGACAGCTCCTCCATGCCTACCAGGGTGGCCACAGCCACCAGCAGGCCCAGCAGCAGGCCCACCATGAAGAGGCCCACGCTGCGAACCAGCATAGTGACCAAGCCACAAAGCGTCCCGATGCCCAGGCCGATGCCCACTGAGGCCTCCACGCTCAGCTGGGTGTCCAACACGCGCTCCTTGTAGCAAAGCATGAAGATGACAACGGAGCCGAACATCAAGCCCGTCAGGAACATCACCGCTTTGAAGCATCGGTACCCTGAAAGAAAACAAGAGTACTGACTCTCAGTGAAGTCCCAGAAAATGTCTGCATGGGTCAAGCGTTCAGGAATTTCACAACAACTCACCAAAGAAGCAGTAAATTATGCCGAAGAGACAGCACATGGAGCAGACGACAGAGGGAACCACCTTGTAGTGCCCACCAGTGACCTCACAGCCATTCAGCCGCTCTGGGCTCGGCTCCTGGTCGGGCTGGGCCAAAAGTGTCTCCAGGGTGGTTGTCATAGCAAACAGGGGAGAGTGGAGGAAGAGGAGAGGAAAGATGGCTGAGGAGAGGCAATCAGGTAGGAGGCAAGGGACAAGGGAGGTTATGATGCACTGCCCAGGTGCATGGTTTTACCTGTGGAAAGAAACAGAAAATAAGAAAGGACGCAAAAGGTTTGATTATGTCAAAGTAAAGGCTAATTTATGTATGTAAATCGGTACGTATGTTTCAAACATTTGTCCTCATACTGCCATCGTGTGTCCTTTACATCGGTATGGCTGATAGGTAATACATCTACTAAAGGACAGTTTCTCAAGGGGGGATACATGAGAAAATAGAAAAATAACAAAAATAGCTTTCAGGTAAAATTTTATATTAATGAAAATGTTTTTATTAAAATGTGAATGTAAGTTTATAAACTTAAATTAATATTCAATTTGATTTACTAACAAATCCAGATCACCTTCATACCAGGATTTTTGACACTGGCTGATCCCAGATAACATCACCTGTCAATCACTGATCCAAAACTGGTTGCTTTTGTCTTCATAAAGTGAAAAACAGCAGGAAAGGATATCTTTGATGTTGTTAGCACGCTTTTCCATGACAGTCTGAGATTTTAGTTACGAGAAAAGGTACAACATGAATTTAACACAGTCATATCCATTATGGACATTCTGAGACTTCACAACTTTTTTTTTCCTGTCCTGGTGCATCACTTTACAGCAGTATTCTACTTTATGTACCATGCCAAATGCTAGCAACTGGATATCAACACAATAGTTGTTTTGAATGTACACCATCCCTGATTTAGCAAAGAAACTCAAAATTATATTATCAGAGGATGGAAGGAAATGAAAGAGATAAAGCTAAATATAAGACAAGAGTCAGACTAACTTTTACTGGCTGGAGAGATCTCAGAGTATGAAATTGTTGAAAAAATGTACAATATGGAACCTTTATTTAAAAAGGACATTATTCATTCAAGCACAGCCCTTTGACATATAACCCTCTTCTTTCCACCACAGTTGCATCCAGTGCAAACAGACTGATGTGACCCCAGTGATACATAACAGGCTGTTCCAGCCTCTGTGATTCAAATACAAATACTTGCACGATCCAACAGCACTGCCAGTGACAGGATGCAACCCTGATACCCAGTTAAAGTGACAGGATTGCTACACACACTAGAAACACACACAGTTTGCCATCCCTGATAGTGGAAAACAACGGATAATTATAGCTCAAACTGCAGTGGCTGTTGGAACTGGGTGGACAAGGACGATAATGGCTTCTTGCCATCGCTATGGGTAAAGGAGGCATTTAAAGAGAACAAGAACATGCCTCCTTCAGGCTAATCTGACAAATTTCTAATAGCTCTTCTCTTCTCTCTTGTTAGATTTCCCTTCATCCCACAAGGTCCATCCAATCTAACGTAAAAGTCAGCTTCTGATAGGACGCCCTATAGTAGAGTTCTTTTTGTATAAAAAGATGTTTTTTCTCTGATATATTATTTATGTTCCGGCCTAAACTGCCTCAGTTTTTACACCACACAACTTTCCTGGTTTGTATTCCAGCTAAGGACTCTGTTAACAGCACATCATTATTTAATTTGCTTAGATTTTTACTTTCGTTTCCCCTTCATGTCTTCATGTTCACCTGTCATCTTCATGCTGGTGCCAGACTTCCTGCTGAAGCTCGCCTCGTCGTCCTCACAGTCTCCTGCTGTTTCCATTATTCAAATCTTTTCCCTTGTCCTCTCCATCTTTCTCCACATCTGGTTTAACCTTCCAGCCGTCTGTTCACATCAGCTCAATTCAACATGCAAACAACTGCTCTAAAGTTCATACAGGTTTATAATGTAGTCATTTTTTTTTTGTTTTTTAACAAGTTATTCAGTCAGTTCCTCTTTCTCTCCTCCCCTCCATCTGTTTTCATACTCTGCATCCCGGGGTGAGTTGAGTCCAACTGAAAAAGGTTTCTGGGTCACAGGAGCTTATGCAACTCCTGTCAGGGGAACTTCACTCTAAAATTCATGAGCACCACTCTCGCTCCTCCACGCCTCCTCTCCTTCCTGCTCATAACCACCATTCATGCTTTTTTTCCACCTGACTTTGATGTAGTTTCTTGTATTTATTTCTTCTTTTACGGTTAAATGAGCAGCAATCAGGTAAATGTGATGATGATATTTGAGCAAATAAGAAAAGCCTGGACACCACATCTGACATTTAATGATGGAGATTAACTTCCTGTAGTGTTGGTTCACAAAAGAAACCAGGAATTTCTTTCACTCTAGGGTTTATACTTTGACACAAAACACATTTTCAAAATTATTTCCCTTTTTGAAATTACAGGCCACTCTGCTGCATCGTAACCTATCTGCTAAACTGGTTCTTGACACAATTAAACTTAGCAAAGCTATTTAAAACGGTAATACTAAGAAAGGTCAGTAGGGGGCTAATTCACTTCATTTGTATTCAATAATCTTAAATAGAAAATGGTTTGTTGAGGTCCAGATAACAAAAAATAAAGAGAATAAGGCAAGAAACCTGCATTATTTACATTTTATAAATATAAAAAATGTTTTTCTAAGCTGAATGTTATTGAATCTACAAGCTGTATAGCAGGACTATTCAACTTGGTCCTGCGATGGCCGCAGTCCTGCTGGTTTTCCATGTCTCCATGCTCCAACACACCTGTTGGATCCTATTTAATTTGAGTTTTTTGTGTTGGAGCAGGGAGACATGGAAAACCAGCATGACTGCAGCCCTGAAAGGACTGAGTTGAATAGCCCTGCTTCTAAGAATAAGACCAGTCCAGATTTAAACATCAGAAATCTTGTAGTTTTTCAGAAGGATCTTGTCTAACGTTACTACTAAGTAACTAACACTGACGTAGCACTAGGAGATATAAATAGATTATACATAAATGTAACTAATTTCAGCTCATCTGTTTTACTTCTAACCCTCTAAAGCTGCTGGTGAATTTATGATTGTGTGGCGTCTGCGTCACCGCCGTAGGCTCTGCGTAGCTCCGCCGAGGCTCGACGCGCACCTCTTCCACATCTGACGTGCACCACTGCTACGCAGAGGTTTGTCGCGGAGGTTCTTCCTTGTGATTGGTCAGTTTGGGATCACGTGTTGCCGGATATCTGGATCTTGTGGCTAAATTTGTGTGGTAACCACCGTTTCTAAGAACAATAACCATGGATCAAGTTGATGTGAGGCTGATCGAATTATTTATTCATTTTCTTCCACAAACTAATAAAGACACTGAACCATACTGGACGCCGTTGTTGTTTTAAAACAGGAAATACCTACCGAACTGAAGTTAATCATCAAAATAACTCCGACCTGGTGAGTTTACTGGCCGATACCACCCCTGCTGCCACCTTCAGGTTAGGAGGAGAAACTGCAACATGACACCAAAACGACGCACACCCCCTACGCTCAAGTTCGAGAGGAAACTCACCAGTGCTAGCTACGCCGTAGCCGGCTGGACGCAGACGCTACGCAAGCATAAATCGGCCTTGACTCCCAACAGTCTTCAGTAATTGTTATGCAGTATTAGCTCTTTCTCAAACACTGGCACCAATTATTGGGTTTATACAGGTTGTACAGATGCCTTTGGAGAAGAACCTGCATGCAAATTCTTCCCTGCAGCTCTTCTTGGTTTTCAATCACACCATTTACACAGAACGTGACGGGTGTCAAAGATCTAGAGCTGCATAACCAGACTAAAGAAAGTCAAGTCACTCAGCATGCCAGCAATTGTACCTCAAGTTCTGTACATGCCCCAGTTAACATTTAAGTCCATATAAACCACAGTCAGAGTAGGTGAATGATGCAGCCCAGAGTTTTAAGACTGTTGGTCTTGAAACCAGAGAGGATTTAATCATTTTGCACCCTGACATGGAGGTGGTTCGACAGGAGAGGAGCTAGAAAACTGAAGGCTTTGCCTCTAATTCTGAGTCTGGAAACTGGGAACCGGATGTAAGACTTGTTGGTTCACAGTAAACAATCAGATCTTTCAGATGAGCTGAAGCCTGGTTTTTAAAAATTGTGTAAGAGTATTTTATTCCAAATTCAATTCAGTCAGCGCTCTGGCTGCTGCGTTTTGGATCAATCCAAAAGATTTTAGGGGAATTATTTGCCAGACAAGTAGCAAAGCCGGTACTGTAACACATAAACATGTCCTCCGCCTGACTTTTCTGCAGGGAAGGAGGTTTAAAAAAGGCTGAACAGACGCAGCTTAGAGCCCAACACACCCTAACCCTTTCATAGTCTATGACAAAGACAACATGGTGCAATCTGACTTTCCACTGATGAGAAAAGACAAATGCCTTTATTTATGGCAGAAAATATTTTGTCTTCTTGTTTCAGTAAACTCCACTTGGTCACAGAGTAAAACCTTCTTTTGTAAATAAAAATATTGCACACAGTCCAAGTAATACAACTCAGCCAGCACTGCTTTATGACACATTATGACACTAAGCATCTCTTTGCTGGCAAAAAGAACTGGCTTGTTTCAAGTTTGATGGATACCAGAGTGAATAAATTAAACATTTCTTCCAACAAATGACTGTTTTTGTGTTTGAAGGGAACTGATGTGTGAGGCAGAGGCACATCTGCATTTGAATAAAGCCATTATGAATAGAAGAAAGAGGAGGAATAAATATGCAACAGAGACCAAAAAATAAGTTCAGACTTACAAATACACACATAAACTCACAATGCTCCAAACACAGGGCTCTGTCGGACATGGCCTTTCCACAGTTTTATCCCCTTTTTTCATCCAAACATGTCATATTAATAGTCATCCTTTGGTAACGGATTAGCAGGTCGCTGCTGACTGACCCCACAGCTCGTGTGTGCATGTATATGTGTGTGTGCGTGTACTGCAGCTAAAAATGTGCCGGTTTTGTGTTTGCAGACGGATCATCCTCTGGAAAAAAATGACTGGAGTTTCTTCTTCTGCTGCTGCAAGATTCTGCAACAACAACAACAAGAGAAATGTTCTCCACCTCCCGCCCTGCTTCCTGTCCGTTTCCGTCATGAATGAGACATCCCAGCTGGAAGCCTGACCAATGGAGCAGCAGCTGAAACTCCCATAGCAACAGCGTGAGAGCCAATCAGTGGGCACGTCTGTTTCTCTGAATGAATACTTGATACTCAAGTATTATACTTTATTTTCTACTTCTTTGAAAAAGTTATTACTGAATTATATATAAATGCTGGATCTCATGAGGAGAGTAAACAGAAGAAAAAGTAGGAAAAAGAATCCAAAAGAAAGAATACAACAACAACTGTACAATCCAAACCCAATCAGAGAAACAAAACACAGAAACCATCAAACCCCCTCTGCAGGAAAACAAAGCAGAGAACCATCGGGAGCACCAACAGGAAGACCAGCTGAGAAAACATGAACAAGAAGAAGAAGAATATAAAAACAGAACTCGCTATTAGTGGTTTTACCTGCAGGACAACACTGTAACTGTGTCAGCATGAAGACCCAGTACTAGAAGGCGGTCTTGATGAAGAGGAGGACCCTGTACTTGAAGGGGGTTCTGTTAGAGAGTACGACCCGGTACTAGAAGGTGGTCCTGATGAAGTGGTCCGATGCGGTTCTAGAAGGACCTGATGAAGAGGTCGTAGTAGAAGGTGGTCATGACAAAGGGTTCCGACCCGGTGCTTGCGTATGATGTGGTCAGAGGACGACATTGGACGTTAAAGACAATTAATGTCTCTAAAATCAACATCTGGACTGAGGATGTTTAAAGAAACAATTTATTGATGTAGATTATCATACATTTTTCATGCATGCGTCAAAGAATAAAAAACAGCTGCACATCTTAGAGTAATGACCACCATATCTTCTGTTAACATCAAATATGAAGCTGCTTGTCAATCTGTTATAGATGGACCCCTCGGAGACAGACGACAGCTTAACACACTTTATTATATTTGAAAGAAACCAAGATAAATAGTCTTATTGTCCTTGGAACCATGGAGCCTGGGTAAGTAGAGAGGGCAAGTCCTTGAAGATGCTAACGTTACATCAAGGTCCGACCAGAAGTGAGTGTGGAGCTGGGGTATATATGGAGGGACAGGTGAATGGGAAACAGGTGTGACTGGTTTGGGATCCGGGCAGTGATTAGCAGGAACAGGTGTGACAGGAGAGGGATTCAGGGTGTGGTGCCTGGCTGGACCAGGTGAGGGCGGGGACACAATCATTGCTACTGAGAGACTATTTGTTTAGATTTTAAGACCAATGGTTTCCTGCTGAATTTAAACACAGGATGTCAGCTGAAAGAGAATATGTTAAAAAACATCTCCCTGTACCGTCATAAATCAATGCTTATAGTCCCCTAACGGAAATAAAACACCCCCATAATCCCCTAAACAAGAAGCAGATTGCAAAAAAGAGAAACACTGAATTCTGCATTTGTTTGACCAAGAGTTCAAATGGGAAAAAAGAGTGAAGCATCAAGAGACCCTTTTCTCCCAAGTGTGCCGACTCTGTTATAATTACAGGAAAGTGAAAAAATGTTCCCAGTCTTAAAGAATGTCAGAAAAATCTACTAGACTGAAACAGAGCAAGGCTTTCTGTGAAGCTAAAGTTGCAACAACTGCGATCCTATAACTAATTTACATACAATTAAAATTTGAAAATATTTGGAAAATGTAAAAAAAGAGTGAAACAATGTATGTGAAAATATGCGTATAAGTCAATATATACATGCATTTAAAAACATATAATACCAACACGCACTTGTGGATTCCAGTAACATAAAATAGTGACGCTTTACCGAAAGCTAGGGTGCATTTTCTGCAACGTATGAATTAAACATTGTATTCGTTCAGGTGGGAGAGGAAGTCACGTTGTACAGACGACTCCAGCTCATTGGCTGATGGCTCAGCTGATTCTCCTCATCCAGAATCTCAAACATAGCGTGTAACTTCAGACGATGCTTTCAGACCAAACATGCATGCAACAGCTTGTTGCACATCATCTTGAGTAAAACACAAAAACAAACCCAAGTCATAAATGTTATGTGTTGTGCGGTAAAAAGATCTTGGAAGCCAATAAAAAAGCCAATGATGGACGATGAAGTTACGTTTTCGGTGAGTCACTATGTTTGTTCCACGAGTTTTACAGCTGGAATTTGACAGAAATCTATTTTGCAAAAGCTTGTTTTACAGACATTGTGTCTATTGATAATGTCAATATGTTGCCAGATCACTTTAGCAGAGGCAAAATAACTCCAACTTTCTTCAAAAATACGACAACACAACCCTGACACAGATGTGTAGTCTTCTCCAACGCTGACATCATCAGACTGAACCCCTCGACATCAACAGAAAACCAAGACGAGGTCATTCAAGAATAAAGGAAACGGCTTCTATTAATACCCAGAGAGTTTCATGCATTCATACTGCAGCTCTGCTCCTTTTACAGAGTTCTTTCCATTCTTTGGTGTTTAGCACAAGTTAATCTGGTGCAACTCAAGCAGAGTTTTCCCAACTTTGAGAAGGAACCATACAGAGAAATACACCCACACATCAGTCACAACAAGGCCCTGCTTTAGTGTTAATTATACCCCAAACAGCACCATGAATATGTACATAAAGTGATGCTTTAATAAAGTAGCATTTAAGGGCATAAACCAACTGACAAAATGTTTGAGGCAAAGGATCAAGTGAGATGTGGAGTCATCGTCCTATTTGTGTTTGTAAATGTAAGCGGGCATTGTGACGGCTGAGAGTAGGCGAGAATAATGTGGATACAGAAGAGCCATAAGAAGAGTTCCTAAAGTCTACAGTTAGCTAAAACAACGCTACTAACATTAGCTAAAGCAGGAGCTCTAAAGTTTGAGAACGAGAGTTTTACATGTGGAACTCGGTATGTAAAACATCACTTTTCATGTATTGCAAATCATATCATTGCAAATGTCAGCCATATTATCGCATGTTTTACGAATATCACGCAGAACAAGGCTCAGCTAGCAGGAACTCCTAGGAAATGAGTGTTGTTTTTATATTAAATCATGTACATCACATTAAATTTGCTTAAATTACATTAAGTTGTTTAGTTACTTCATTTTCATGCTTCTTATTGCCCTTATTAAACCACATGTAAATCAATGGAAACAACTGTGATGGACATCCACAAGACGAAACAAGAAAAAGCCCTTCTTTGGGAAACTACTTTCATTTGGAATATTTGAGATATAAAATCCAATCAAGAGAAGAGAAGACCCCGTTAGTCAGGTGAGTTAACAATTTCCTAGCTAAGACTAGAAACAGCTGATTGCACCACTTCAGCCAGTAAAGCCTGGTACACACATAAAGATTTTCGGGCTGTTTTTGTCCTGATTTTGTCTCTTCCCAACCACGGACGGCAAATTTTCTTCTACGTTTTTGTTGGATCACGTGAGATGTCCGGCTCAGAGGCCTAGATTGTAAATCAGTTGTGGGACAGCATCGTTATGTGTGTGTTGTTCTGTGATTAGATTATCGGAGCCACCACACACAGTAAGATCAACAGCGTTCAATGCCTGATTTTTTATCTTCACGTGTGGGATCTCGACCAGAAAAAAATCTCAGAAGGTTAAAAAAAATCCTGATGTGTGTTGCAGGCTTAAGAGGACGGAAGCATTTTAATCGATGCCAGGTCAGAAGAGATTCACAAAAGTTCCCATGAATAAGCATCGATTCTCTAAAAAACACAAAACCACCTAAAGAACATACACATCGTGCTTTGATTTGAACTATTTTTTAGAATTTTAGTTTTAGCCGTATCAGAGACGTGCAGCTGTTATAAGGAAATAAAACCATAACATTTTTGAATTCTGGTGGAAATATCTGGATCGAATGGTTTGAATCACGAGTTCTGCTAATTTAATTAAAAACAAGCAGTTTAAACTGGTTTAACTAGACCGTTTAGAGGTCCCAGAACCGGTCCCAGATCTGGACCTTGAGGACGGTGCAGCAAGGATGACAAAAACTTTCAATTTGGCACCATTTTATTTATTTAATATGAAATATTTGCTGGCCAAGCTCAGTTCAGACTAACTGAACTTTACTGAGCCAGAATTATTAGTATTGATCTATTTTTGTCTCCTCTGTAGGGAGGTTAGTGTTTTCCGGAATGAGGGTGATTGAAGTTGATCATCCTGGGAGGGAACGTCTCTTCTGGAGTTTGATAAATGTTCTTCTCACCTGAGTCAGATCTTTATGTTCACTGAATGACATAAGAAGGAGACATGTTTCCTTTTATTCCTGCATCTTTAACTGGCTCCATCAGGCAGACAGACGTCTGCTGAGGTAAAGTGTGATGGGAGATAAGCTTCAGATATCAAACGAGTCATAACTTTCTTTAAGATTTTCTAAAGAATTTAACACATTTTGAGGTTATTTTCTGTTGTCTTTCTCTTTCTTCCGTTTCTGTTGTGAAGCTGTGAATTCATCACACTGGAGAAAGTCTCTGAGCTACAAGTTGATCTGAATTAAATGTGATTAAAAATCCATTTCTCTGCTTCGTTTACTGTTTCCAGTTAAAACGACACCACTTCCACTCACACTCAACTGGTATAAGTGTGTATTGATGTGTTTGTGTTTACGTGAGGGCACATCGAGCTCTGTTAATCCTCTCCTGATCAGATTCAGGGCACCAGACGACTCATCACAGGGCGACGTGCACCACATCGGCCAATAGGAGGACAGACGCCTCAGTGACCTCATTGGCCAGACATATGTTTAATATGTTCAGCTATGGCTGCTTGTATTAATCCAATGTACTAAATTGTATCATGGCTGAATTTTATCAAACTAGTGATTCACTGCCCAAATAATCACCAGCCAACAGACTGAGTCCTGTTCACAGTCTCAAACATCCACAAAAAG
>JBAMHW010000027.1:25106-40726 GCA_037177495.1 Rhadinocentrus ornatus | reverse complement strand
TGAGATATTGCAAGCCTTTTATTGTTTCAATATCGCTGATTATGGCCTATAGCTTAAGAAAACTCCAAGTGTCCTCATGGGGCTACAAGAAATAATAATCTCTTTCAGGACTTTGTATGTAATGAGGAGGATGTTAAATTTATTCTAAGCTTTACAAGGACTCAGCATAGAGAGGCCAAAGCATAAGAAACATGAGCTCTCTTGCAGGTATCGTGTAATACACCAGCCACCAGCTTGCTGTTACACATGAACTGAGACAGAAGCATCTAATTTAACAAATCGTTAGCCAACATCCCCTCTAATAACTTACTGTCCAGAGAACACATAATTAAAATTCTTTAGGTTGTTTTTACTGAAATTTCCTTCATGAAAATGCTAAACGACAAAATTCCATCAACAATGTTTTTTACAGCGTAGCCGGCCCAAGGCATACGTGAACTAAGCAGCCACTTTCCACATAATGAAGAAAAAACACATATAGATCATTAAATAATTGAAATAAAACATGTTAATGCACACACACACAAAAATATATTTTATACTCTGTAACCCTTAAAACTCCAAGCCACCTTTTATTTTCAATTTCAGTCCGGGTGAAAAAATGCTATTTAGACGGCAAATTATGATGTAGCCGCTTCATGTGAAAATTTCAGCCAATCAGAAAGCTTCAATTGACAGCCATGTCCATTCAGGAGCAGCCAAAGATCAACAAGTGAGCAGAAACTTGGTTCTGTCTGAAAAGAACAAAAATAATAGTCCCCTATGGCAGGAATATCTATTGATATATTAATTTACATCATTTTAGCCTCATAATCAGAAAACTGCGGCTGTCCTGAAAAAAATAATGTCTGGGTGTTGACTGGGAATAATAGGTCTGAGCTTCTACGTGTATTTTCATAAAAAAAAAAAAAAAATAGTGAAAAACGGAGTTTTAATGATGAAGGTAAAAATCACAGCCAAAATAAACCTAAAACTATCTTTTAAACACAAGAGTAAACAGAGACTACTTTGAGTCTTTTAGATGAGTTTGTTTATTTCATTTATTTACATTCTCCCTTTGACATTAGGAAAAAAATCTCCTCTTGCTGGAAGTCCCGGTCAAGATGGACACATAAAAACACAATTTCATAAAAGTTTCAGCAGAAAAACTATTTTAAACGTTTGTAATTCTAACACCAAACCATCCTAATGGAGCTATTTGGGAAGTAATTGTTCTTCCTGGTGCTAAAACCTGATATGATGCATGTTTTATGTTTACCTCCTTTATTCAAAGACTGCTTTTGAAATTTCTGCTCAAGCCAGAACATTCAGAAACACTCAGGAGATTTCAGCTCAGCTGAGGAAGAGATACAGCTCATTCATGCTATCCTTGTAAGGCTAACGTAGGTATACGGACCCATTACAAAGCCATTAACACAGACTGAGGGGACTGATGGCATTGGGTTGTGATGAGATGCGTTTCTGCTAGCTCAGAAGATGTTTAAGCATCCTCCACTACATTTATGTCATGACTCAGCTCATCTTCTATTCATTGAAAAACTCTCCTCTTAAATAAGTGTCACTATGTGGGATGCTGGGGCTGAAAATAACACGAAGCAGACGTGAAGAATTTCACCAACGCCACCAGTCTCAGCTGTCGATGTGTCACGCAGCAGATTTTTTCTAGCACAAAATAAATGACAAACAACATGACAGAGTCTGTGTCACGGTCGTGACTGATGCCAAAGCCGGGGCGATGGCGAGAAACAGCAGGACTAGTGACTGTCCCCGGACCTGCTGCTGGTGAGGCAGGCTCCTAACAAACTCAGCTGGATATGCCAACGTCACAAAATAATGCAAAAGATACAAATCGTTAAAAAAAAGCACGAAAACATAGTTTTCTAACGGTAATTTTAGTACTTTACCCTTCTAGAACACATTTCTGTAAAGAATCCGTATAAGACCCAAGTATAGACGCAAAGTTGTAGTCATGTAGCCATGAGTTTCTCTCATGACACTGTAAGCGGACTGGTTCAGAACCAATACCAAAACTCTGACCTGTTCATGTTAGGCAGCAAAGAAAACTGGTTCTAAACAGGAATTCAAGAGGTACTAAAACTACTCAGCGACTAAAGAAACAGCCAGAAGAGAGAAAGAAGTGGAAAAAGCTTCAGCATATTAGCAACACTGGTTGATTGATCAGTGTGGTCGTAGGCTACATTCATACCAGCTGCTTTGGTTGTTTAGAGCAGGAGTGCCAAACTCTTGCCCTCGAGGGCCGGTATCCTGCGAGTTTTCATTGTTTCCCTGATCTAACACACCTGACTGAAATTAATGGGTTATTGTGAAGAAGTTGACAAGAATCTGTTGGATCCATTTGATTTTATTCAGGTGTGTTGGAGCAAGGAAATAACTAAAACCTGCAGGATAGCGGCCCTTGAGGACCGGAGTTTGAAACCCCTGGTTTAGAGAATCTGGTTTGTTTGGGGAGGTGTGAATGTGCAACTGAACCAAAAGCAGGAAGTGAACTGCGAAGCTTGTTGGGAAAACAGAAGTTGTCCGGAGGACTTATTTTCCTTGAAGCAGTGCTGCTTCAGGTGAGGAGGTGAATATTTTATTAAAAATGGTTGGTGCAGTGTGGAAACGAAGCCAGACCAGGTGAAAGAAGCAACCCCCAATTAAACTGAGTCTAGAGAACTATTAGGTGTAAAAGCAAGTTTAGTAAATTCTTCCTTTACAAGCAGAAACACCTAATTCCGGCTATGTTAGTAATGGGATGGGCAGAGAATTATCAATTGTTAAAGATTTCTTACAATGAAATAACCAAAGAAGTTAATGCTTAAAAAGCAATGTCTTGTTTTAACCAACACCTGGTGGTTATACATTACTACCACCACAAGGTGGTGCCAAATTACCAAGCTGTTTGCTAACCGACAAGAAAAAACTACAGAGGAAGTTTCATTATGGCTAGGCCAGAGGTAGGCAAGTCCTGCAGGTTTTCAATGTTTCTCTGCTCCAATACACACCTGATTGAAATTAAAAGGGTTCAACATGTGCCTCCATAACGTGTCTGTAGGTGATCAGCTGATCGGCTTTTCTGCGTTCAGTTCTTGTTAATTATATTTTTTAATAGCTGAGGTTTGCAGGAGCCACAGCTGTAAAGTCTACTGGTTATAGAACAGCCCGATGGATCAGGTTCAGATTTCTGGTGAAAATGAACCATCGAGATAAAACAGGGGTGTCTTCTCTAAACCATTGGTTTACTTTTTAGGAGCCGTGAATGTGGTGAAGGGAAACTATGAACAGGTTCTGAAATACAAATCAGATAGGGACCTTCTCTAACCAGGTGGTTGACAGGTAACAGGATTTATATACAGGGGCGGGTCTAGAAAAGTTTTAATGAGGGGGCCAGGCAGGGGCACTCACCATGAAAACTGTGGTACAAAATAGATTTTTTCTCTTTTTTTTTTAGGCTTAGATTTTAGAACATAATTATCTGATTATTACAACGTAAGTGGTCATCAGATGTTAAATTTTGTAAAAAAAAAAAAAAAAAACAGCCAATGACGTTTTTCAGTGTTGACGTAGAATAACATATAGAATGCTGCATTCACTGACAGCTGGGACATCAGAAGTTTACCTAAGTCAAAGTTAGTTTACTTAATATTTGTTAGAAATTCTTTACCCCCAACCATGCCTTTCTATGCAGATAAACAGCCCTCTGATGGAATATAGGCATTCTGTTAATTCAATACCCCCAAACCAAAGTTATGGTAAACATAGAATAACAGTCGGTGTGAGTCAGTGGTGGGGAACCCTGGTCTTTGAGGGTTGCAGTCCTGTAGGTTTTAGATGTTGCCTTGCTCCAATGCACCTGGTTTAAATCAATGTATTCAAAAAATGGATTAATATATTCTCGCTACATTTGAATGTGTCCAAAGAAAATCAATATCCATCCCCTAGGATGTGTTTTTGAGAAATCAATAGTGTTTTTGGTTAATTTGTTTTTGTTTAAACCTGCATACTGCAGATAAAAACCTTGTAACCTGGTAACCAGCCAAGTAAAATGTGTTACGCTTCATCGAAGCTTCATGCTGAATCTTATTTTTTATCCTGAATAAGGATTTTATTTGAGTTCAGAGCTGGACTCTCACAGGAGCAGTGACGGATGGAGGAGGTAAGAAGAAAGAGAAGAAAGAAGAGAGTTAAAAAAAAAAGAAGAAAGAAAGCAGCCTTCCCACCATGTGTTACGCAACAGTCGCATAATGCGTTCCTCACTGCACTTCAGCTCCTTTCAACAACACTTTGCCGTGATTTAAAGCAACAAACACAGACACACATGAAGCAACACATGTTCGGAGGCGACCCTGACCAGGAGCATCAGACATGGTAAAAAGCAAAAAGAAAGAAAGGGACGTATAAATAACCATGAAGCTTCATAACAAACAAAAATCTTTAACACACCTTTCAGTAAATAATTTCAATCAGTCACTTTAAGGTTATTCTCTTAAGAAGTTCCTGCGCAAACAACAAACATTACCACAGAAAACGATGTGATAAATCACAAAAGCATCAGTGCCACTGCCGAGCCTTTGATCCATCACTGACCTGAGGAATCTGCCAGTCAGACCAAGTCTCCAACATGTTCTTATCCAAACCTCTCGTCCCTCCTCACACCGTCTGATGAGAAACTGAGTGCATGGTGAAGACAGACCTCTCTGTGTCTCTTGGTGTTATTCAGGAGCCATCTGAGGTGACAGGCTGGTGGGCGAGCAGCCAGAAACTGGCCAGCTCATAACAAGCTCGAAGTGAGCTGCCAGCATCCTGCTGCTCGCAGAGGAGGACCGAGTGTGTCACCGCTTTACATGTCAGCTTCCGGGACCGGCACGTAAAGACACAGAGGGGTTGTTGTCGTCGATCGCCCTGCCGATAAACCCGACCACTGCTCTGTACATGCCAATCAATACCAGCCAGGACTGCTGTGGAAACGTGACCGGGATGTGGCTGCTGGCATTGCAGCATCACATGTCTCCGTCAGACAGAAGAACAGCTCCACGAACAACAACACACCTTCCAGGGTAAGACGGACATGTCCAAAGGGAAGATAAAAAATATTCATATAGGAAACTGATCCACAAACCACTGATTGGCCAGGGGACGTTGCACCAAATATAGCCATAACTGAAAAAAAATACAGTGTTCTTTCAGTTATTGCAAGATTTGGTGATTACATACATGCGCACATACAGTACTACACACACACACACACAACTTTCCAAAAGCTCAAGAGATAAGTTTCCTCAATGCTGATAAAGCACATTTTCTTCTTATGATGATTTAGTACCACTATAAAATAAGTGTCAAATCATTCTAAATGAAAATGGTATTGAAAAGTATATAAATTAAAATCAAAAGGCTGGATGGGAGGGCCAGACTTGTGAAAGGGCGGGCCTTGCCCACTGGGACCCATAGCGATGGGTCTGCTCAGGTAACAGTGAGTTAGTAAGAGTGTGTAAGCATCATTTCTATGTATACCTGCAGCAGGATGTTTTCTGCCATATTTGGGATTGTAACAGACTTCCTACATCTGTACCTACTAACACGGTAAAATAAATATGGGTAAGAACTGAAAAGGACATAATTTATAAAGCTGCATGAAGGCAATAAGCATATTCATCAAACAAAGACATCCTGCTGTTGCAGCTGTTTGTTGCATCATTTACTTTTAAAATAATGATACGATTCTGACCCCTTTTTATTTTTAATTGCCCTCTGGGATTTATAATGTAGTTTAATTTAATATAATTTTATTTCATACGAGTACTGTCAAATTCTACAGTTATGGTTAAGTTAATGTCACCCCGTTATCCACTCTTTGCAAGCCCTGAAGAATTTCAACCAGACAGATGACACTTGACACTAATCGTCCGATATAAACAAAGATACTTTCCAAAAAGCTATTGCAGCTAATGCTAAGATAATGTAGCAAATGTAAAAGCACGGTAGCTTATGGAAAGCCAATGTAGCTAATATAAAGCTAAAGTAGATAATGTAACTAATGCTAAATTAATTTAGCTAATGTAAAGCTAAAGTAGCTAATGTAACAAATATAGCTAATGCAGAGCTAATGTAGCCAATGTAAAGCTTAAGTAGCTAATGTAACTATTGCAAAGCTAATTAAGCTAAATGTAAAAAATATAGCTAATATAAAGCTAAAGTAGTTAATGATACAATCCAGAGCTAATGTCACTAACTTAAAGCTAAAGTAGCAAATGTAACTAATATAGCTAACGCAAAGCTATTGTAGCTAATATAAAGCTAATATAGCCAATGTGACTACTATAGCTAATGCAGAGCTAATGTCACTAATGTAGCCAATACAAAGCTAATACAGAGTTAGTGGTGCCAAAAATTAAAAATTAAAATCATGGGAATTAGCCTGGCATGGTCATTTTCATTTTCAAATTCAGAAGTTCAATAAATATTTGATCAATCTGAATATTCGCCATCTTTATTCAAATCACAGAGTTGCAGGTCATGGTTACCTGCTCAGATAAAAACACTGAACAGTCAAGCTCGCGATAGAGGAATCTATTAGAAGAATGCTCTCCAAAGTGTTCAACTTCACAGGCAGCAGGTGACTCATATCATACACAATGGCTTTTTTCAGTCCAGTTTGGCTCTCACCCACAAACACCAGCACGACTCGATAGGGTTCAGACATGACACCAGCACCAAGAGGCTGAGGCGTTCTCACGCCTCCTCGGCAGCAGCTTACGTAAGGCTGGGGGTGAATAAGCTGCTCCAGTTAGAAAACCTGGCTGCTGCGGCTGCTTCATTTCTTTAGATTGGGTAAAATGTGGAAAATCTGCTGACAGAGGAGGAGGAAGAAGACACTAAAGTCTTTGTCTGTCTTTAAATTCTTTTTACACCGACACACAGTATAAAATGCCACACATGCCAAACAAATACATCTTTAAATGTCAAAAACAGGTGATGAAGTCATAGGTTCAGGATCTCGAGGCACTTCTGGATAAAGCACTAAATGACCACAGAAATTTTCTGATTTTTAGGTGATTAACTGCTACACCTTTAGCTTGGATAGAAGACACATAACAGCAAGCGATGTAATCACATTACTTTCTTACCTTAAAAAAGATATTTTCCTTCCCAAATTTTTCTGTTTGCATCAAGGCAAACCTTTTTACAACTGAACATGTGCAGAGTGAATTAGATGACTCCTAATTTGTGATTGGAGCAATTGCAACCTACAACTTCATTTCCAAAGAAGTAGGAGCACCATGTAAAATGGAAATAACAGAATGCAATAATTTACAATATTTTACTCTCATCAACTCCTATTTTATTCCAAGTAGAAGAAAAACAACACAACTGATGCTGAAACTGAGAGACTCTTCCCCTCTGAAATGCTCCTTTTATACCCAGTAGTGTTACTGATCTCCTGCCAGTTAACCTAGTTAGTTGTCAGATGTCCCTCTTTCTGAGTTACTTTTCCAGTCTTTTGTTGCTCCTGTTCCAAGTTTTTACAGACGTGTTGCTACCATCAGATTCACTATCAGCTCATATTTTACATGAAATGTTCCTTTTCTTTTTTTTAAATACAAAATACAAAAACATTATAGACACTTGGGAAACCATTTTCTAAAAAAAAAAGCCTTGTGACTAACAGTTATAAATCTGTGATGTTGAAGTGTAAAGTTTCCATTTTCCCCTTTTTTCCTAACACAGTTCTTCTTGTGTCCTAAGTCTGTAAGTCAGGGTCTCCATCTCAGATATCTATCATTTTTATCAACATTATTTCACATACAACCAAAGTACATCACCAAATATGTCTTAGGAATTGCATAGCCTAATATCTTGACAATTACTGAATGTCTATCGTCCCAAAGTGACACAAGGGCATAACCAGAAGACATGAGCATGATTTACACTAACATCTCCACATTCTCTCCTGCAGGGTTGGACTTTGGATACATATTTAGCTGTGATTTTAGGAGTTGTGAAAAATGGAATTATGTTTTTCCAGCAGTGTTCCCTCCAGATTCTTGAGGAAGTGGTTGAATGCTGTGTTCTCCAAACACTCAGCCACTCCGCTTCTGAAACATTAATTCCTAGTTCTTTTTTCCATTTCTGTTTCACAGCTATAGTGGTATGGGTACTCTTAGCTATTACATGTTTATAAAGGCAAGATAAAACTCTGTACTTCTCAAGGCCATTACACACCGGGACCGTTGCGAATAAACGACACGATATTGCGAATAATTCGAAGGAGAAATATCAAAGTTTTTGTCTATGCACACCAAGTGTGATACGAAATTGCGAATATTTTAAGATTCTAAAACAAATTCGGAAAGTGGGAAAAGCAAACGTGGATTCCACATCAGGCAACAACGATATTGTGCTGATGCTGCCCCACAAAAAAAAAAAAAAAATGAGCGCACCGGGTCCATCCTATGCTTGAGAAGAGAGGGGAGCTTGGGGAGTTTAATTGTTTAGTCCAGGAGCTGAAGCTGTACCACGACCGCTTCAGGACCGACTTTCGGATCTTCATAATTCAGCTCGTTGGCAATTGTTGGCCACACATTGTCTTTGTGACCGTTGTCGTGGTAATTCTTGTTTCGCTTGTCCAACAAACACAAGTGTTGTGAGACAAACGTAATAAGACGCTCGGCCACGGTGATACAAAGTTTGAAAGAAGCAGGGAAACACTCACGCGCATGCGCGCACACACACCCTACTAGCGTATTGGTTGAGGTTAAAAGAGGCGGGGTCAATTAGCATATATTCAAAATATTTAGGTAAAACATTTAGATTTAGATATATTATTTAAGATTTAAATATAACATTTAACATTTAAATATAATATCTAACATTTAGATTTAGATTTAAACATTAATTTAGATTTAACATTTAGATTTAAAATTTAGATGAAGATGTTCTGTTTGACCCTTATATATGTGGTAAACAGTTATGTTAAAGGTAGGAAAAATGTGCTAAATGGGAGAAAAGTCAGATAAATAATGAAAATGTGTCAGCTACAACTTTTATCCTAAACTTTTACACTTGGCACCCCATAACCTATGTGAATGTTTCCATTGACTTCCATTGATAAAAAATATTGCCGTGCGAATTAGTCGGACGAAATCTTCAGAGTAGGAGTGATATATTCCAATAATCATTTTTACAAATTCGTTATTATTAAGATCAATTTTACTTTTTTTTTGTTTTTATTATAAAAGTCTCTTAATTGAAAAAGCAGAAGTGGTCTTGGTTTGTCAAGTCAAACTCTTTCTTTAGTTCTTGAAAACTTTTAAAACATCCATCCTTAGTTAGTACACACCAAGTTGTTACACCTTTGTTAATCCACTGTTAATATGCCAATTCCTGTGTACCTGGGATTTTTATTATAAGCAGGCCACTGAATTAACAGTAGTTAGTAGTAGACCATGCTCGAAAAGGAGCGGGAAGAAATAAAACTTATTAAATCCCACCCCTTCTCCAAAACTAAAATAATATATTTCACTTCCTGTTAGTTTTTCACTTGGACTTAACCAAGCAACGTTACAGCCCTACGTCATAGCACACATTTATATTTTTTTATGTTGTTCAACCATTGCAAGCATTTCATTTAGATATTTCATTTTAAACTAACCCAAACAACACACATCTCAAAAAGAAGCTTCTTCATTAATATAACATGTGAAAGTAATGTCTTTAAACATTTTTTTTAAGTGTTTTAAATTTGGACATTTCTTAAGCTCCACATTCAACTTATTCCACAATTTTATTTCACAAACAGAAACACAGAAACCTCCTTGTTTTTTACCCTTTTGACATTATAATTAAATTTCCCTCTCAAAAGATAACCCCCTCCCTCTCTGTAAACAGTCGGAATATTTGCAGGTAATAGTTTGTATTTTGCTCCTTTTCTAATTTGTATTTCCTTGTCACTTTTAGCCACGTCCCCAAAGTAAAACCTGTCGCTTTACTTAGTTGAGTTTGTTTTTAATCGTGTCTGTCTCAGAAATAATACTTGAGATTTCTCTTCTTTGTATAATTTGTTCAATATTTTTCCATTTTGAAACATTTACATCAATTTAACACAGCAGTTAATTGAGAGGCATGGTTGGACTTGTTGTTTTCTGTTTGAGCTTCTACGTAGTTTTTACCCTCCTGCTATCTGTGCTCTGCTCGCTGCAGATAAAACTGTAATAATGAGATTGGACTGCATGCTGTGCACCTGGAAGCAAGGTCAAGCGAGTGGATCAAATCTTTCTGTCATCCGACCCACCGCTGCATGTTTTTAAACCTTCATTATCTTTGTCATTTGCTGAGTTATTCCTATGTAACTGGCTGCCTCTTACAATAAAGGCCTCCTCTCTTCTTCACACCATCTTAGTCCTGCAGCTCACCGTTTCCTTCCCAGCATCTCCCAGAGGGAGCCGCTCAGCAGCATCTCTGATCCTTGTTGCCATGGTGAAACCAAACAGAGTCGGAGCAGCATGGGGATCCTGCGCGTTGGCAGATCAACAGTTCTGGTTGGATGTCAGGAAATCTGTGAAGTTTCACACCAAAGAGACGGCTGATGCTTTCATGAATGAAATGCTCTGAACACGATGTAGACGTGGTTTGTAGAGGATTTTTGTCTCCAGCTGTATTTCTTTCTAACATTTCTGTTCTGTCCGTCTGGGGATGTTTTTGTGGAAATTTGGTTAATTTCTTTGTCTCCTTTGTCTTTAGAATTGTCCATTTTTAAGCCTGCAGATGTTTATTGAGGATCTTTCTGTTGGATTTTGGTAATTTTATATCTTAGTTTCATCGTTTTTATATGTTTCTCTCTGCAGCCCTTCTATGAGGTTTGTTTCTTTCTATTTATTTTAATCTCTTTACAGTCACCTTGCATCTATATTTAAGGTCATTTTGGTCTTTTGCCTCCCTTTGTTGTCGTCTCTCTGTGGTCACTTCTCAGCATCTCATTGGTCAGTATATTTTTTCCAGACTCTAAATCTCTGAGGAAAGACCCGAGACCCTCTGACTGAGAATGATATGGTCTTTCATTCATCTTTCCATGCTAACACTGCGTTCTTTTCTCAGAAGTTAGAGCGCTAGAATGGGAAGCAGAGTTTACTTTCAGGCTCTTCTTCCCTGGAACTGGCTCCCTGATCGGGTGCAGGACAGAGACACGAGGACTGGAAATCACCAGATTGATCACATCACAATATGTTTGTGCTTCAGTTTGATCATGGATCCAGCGATGGATAAGAGACGATATGACACATTCACTTCCTTTCACATCAACAATTCTGCATGCTTGATTGACGTTTCAAGTTTGAATCAATACAATTGGCTTTTTGATCAATCAACTGATATATCAATGTAGATATATTGGTACACCCCCTAGAGTAGGCCACACCCTAATGTCATTAACTACTCGATCAGGTCCACTTTTAGTACCAGGTTGGACCCCATTTCTCCTCTAGAACTGCTTTTATTCTTCACGTCACAGATCCAACAAGGTTTAGGAAACATCCTCAGAGATTTAGCTACATATTGACATGATAGAACCAGAGAGAACCAGACAGATAGAATCAGATAGAACCAGAGGGAACCTGATAGAATGAGATAGAATCAGAAAGAACCTGATAGAACCAGATAGAACCAGAAAGTACTTGATAGAATCTGATAGAACCAGAGATAGCCTGATAGAATCAGACAGAACCTTGAAGAACCTGATAGAATGAGAAAGAATCTGGTAGAACCTGATAGAACCAGACAGATAGAATCAGATAGAACCAGAGAGAACTTGATAGAATCTGATAGAACCAGATAGAACCAGACAGAACCTGAAAGAACCAGATAGAACCGGATAGAACCAGATAGAATAAGTCAGAACCAGACAGAACCTGAAAGAACCAGATAGAACCAGATAGAACCGGATAGAACCAGATAGAATAAGTCAGAACCAGACAGAACCTGATAGAACCAGATAGAACCAGAGAGTACTTGATAGAACCTGATAGAACCAGACAGAACTAGAAAGAACCAGATAGAATAAGATAGAACCAGATAGAACCAGATAGAACCTGAAAGAACCAGATAGAATTAGATAGAACCAGATAGAATCAGTCAGAACCAGATAGAACCAGACAGAACCTGATAGAACCAGACAGAACCAGATAGAATGAGTCAGAACCAGATAGAACCAGACAGAACCTGATAGAACCAGATAGAACCAGATAGAATGAGTCAGAACCAGATAGAACCAGACAGAACCTGCTAGAACCTGACAGATCCAAGGAAGGATGGATCCATGTTTTCATGATGTCTCCAGCAGATTCTGAGCCCAGCATCTGAATCTGGAGCTGAAATGGAGACTCATCATACCAGCAACGTTTCTCCATCTTCTATTGTCCAGTGTTGGTGAGTCTGTGTGAATCGTAGCCTCACTTTCCTGTTCTTAGCTGAGAAATCCCAGTTTGAACTTCAGCAAGTCGTCTTCACCATGTCTACAGGACTCAAGGCTGCCATGTGATTGGCTGATTAGATGTTTGTGTCAACAAAGAGCTTCTGCAAAGTTTAGGAAGTGACATATACAGACAAACAGGACAGGTGCAGCAGATTAGTTAATAGTCAATCAGATTTAGCAAGGAACTAACTAATAATGTGACAAATGCTCTGGAAATAAAGAACTTGCTATGTAGTACATAGTACAATGCTGTGGGGGGCGCTATGATGATAAAAGAGCAACACTCCAAAGCTAGAATAAGACGTAGCGTGCGCGCAGATAAAGGCAGGAAGAAGATAAGAGAAACATTTGTGTGGACTGATGAAGAAGTCGAGCTTCTTTGTTGAGTAATAAGCTGGACACGCAGGAGACGACCAGCGACAGCGGCAGGCGAAACCTATCGCCACCCCGGTGAAACCGAACATAGGGGACACCGCATCAGCAGCGACGGCAGCGGTGTCGTGCATCGCGCTCTGAAATCGCCTTTCTCCAAGAAATTTGATTGGTTATGAGATTAGAGGGAATTTTGACATTTTCAAACCAGACAAAGTCTGACAGATGAAGAGTCAGAAGATTTTTACTGTACAAAAGAAAAAGACAACCCTGGGTTCATCCGAGTTAAAAACTAGAAACATCAGGGTGAATATCATCATGTGATGGCAGACTTAAAGGCCTAAAGGCTGATCCAGATAAATCCAGGACCTACGTTTTGATGAACTCACTCTGGCGCCATCGGCCGCCTTATTATTTCCTTCTCGATAACCTTTGCGTGAAGTATTGTAAAGTACGGGAAAGTCAGACACAGCTAAAATGGTCTGTTCCTCCATGTTGAAAGGGTTTGCAGACTGCGCTGTCTAGCCTGCTCTCATTGGTCAGTCATTGAAACCCTTGCTGCCACACGACAGCGACAAAAGTTGAACATTTTTCTATTTTCTTGCGTTGCGTCGCAAGTCCCCGTGTGCACGTCTACGTGAACGAGTGCAACACTTCACCTAGTTAATGGACTATGTAGCGCTTTTCCAGTCAGTTCGACCCCTCAAAGAGCTTTAGACTACATATCACATTCACCCACTCATTCCCCGAGAGGCGCATCGGGAGGCAACGTGGACACTTCGACGTGTAATCAGTGGAAGCCTGGAATCAATCCACCGACCTTCCGATTGGAAGACGACTGCTCTTCTTCCTGAGCTACAGCCGCCAATGCATGAATGCTGCCTGTCGCTTGGCTGGAGGAGGTCAGCGATTTTCGACTCATCGTGCAAGTTCGGTCACTGTGCCATCACTGTTATTGTGTTTGGCGCGTGTTCGCCACACTGACGTCATTTCCTCCAGTTTTGTGGTCACGCTGTCCTGACGGAACACGGCCGGTAGAGGTTTTGAACCGATCCACCTTGGTACCTGGTTTCAGACATGGTCGGTTTCATGGAGGCTGATCCCTGGTTTCAGGGGAATGAAGGGGTGGATTGTTAAAGTACTTTTGCAGCCCCTAAATCTTGGGGAATTGCACAGTGTCGGGAAAAACATGAAACATTTAATAAAGTTATGTACTTAAGACACACAATGATTTCAACGCGAGTCTTCTTGGCTTATTGTTGCAAACATATAGCAGAAAAGCACGAATAGAGCCTATTTTTAATACTGAAGCGTTAGCAGCGGTGGACATAGGCTACCTGAGGCTGGAGATGATGTACATGAATTAGCTGATGTGTTATTAAAGGTAAATTATTCATTATGTTACATTCTGAGAGACTTTAAAAGTGATGTTTAGTTTCCAGCTTGTGAAGCTGATATCCATCCGGCCAGTAAAAACACCTCTTCTGATGCAGTCAGGGATGGAAACGAAGCAGGTTATCACTACTTCACTGGACCGAGGAGCCTGGAAACAGCTGAGACAAACTTCTCTATTTAAACCACGATGAAACCAAAAGCAGAAAACCCAAAACGTCCATCATAACCAGAAGCAACCAGAAGACCACTAAGGACCGGCAGGTTGTGATCGCTCTGAATGTGGAGGAATTCTTTATTTTACTTTGATTATGTGAGAAAGAAAGCACTCATTTTCTGGTTTCTGGGCCATAAAAATCCTCATGAAACTGATCAGTGTCTGCAGCCTCCTAAATTAAACTCACGTGCAGAAATAACCGTGACACCAGCTGCAGCATCATTGCACGTTGATGGAGGATCAATAACGCTCGCAGGGGTTTTCAACCATCAGCTGATTCATTTCCAGCTTCACAGTTAAACAAGAACACAGAGCAGCTGTTTCTACGCCTGCTGAGAGCCAGACCACAAACCTGAAACATGAAGAAGGAACGAGACGGGACTCAAACATCCGTCCGGTTCTGACGAGACGAGCATGTTGTTCTGCACTCGCCGGCATCTCTGCTCACCTCAGCTCGGGTCTCAAGTCACAAGCAAGCCAGTTAATAGCCGATGTTAGAGGCACAACCAGCCGTGATTGATAAGCAAAAGTAAAGAGGACCAGAACTGGATATTTGGGAATAAAGATACATATAAAGGAGAAAAGACATGTTTATAAGGTCAACGTTAGTCAATTATATCTGCTGGGTTCCTCAATAAAGTGTCAGAAAATCCAACAAACAGCCCCAAAGTTCCAACATAAACATTTCCAGTGAAGCTTCATATATGACTTGATTTGCCTAAGTAGGAAAAGTTCCTAAAAGCAGGAATTAGCCACAACTTTACAGGCTACAGGACTAAAACTACAACTCCTGTGGCTTCTTGAGGTCTTACAGTTGCTCCCGTCATCTGATAACTAACTAGGTTAACTGGCAACAGGTCAGTAACATGACCGGGTACAAAAGGAGCATTTCAGAGAGTCTCTCAGATGGAAAGATAGACAGAGCTTCACCAATCTGAGACACAGTGGCTCTAAAACTTGTAAAAATGTTCCTTAATGTAAAATTGTGAAAACTAAAGATCCCACCAGCTACAGTTTATATTATAATTAGAGAATCCGGAGGAATCTCTGTGTACTGGGACAAGGCTGGATGTTGGTGATCTTCTCCATTAAAACTAGACATGATTCTCTACTGGAAACCACTGCATGGACTCAGGAAGACTTCCAGAAACCACTGTCTGTGAACACAGTTCA
>JBAMHW010000026.1:24150107-24180112 GCA_037177495.1 Rhadinocentrus ornatus | reverse complement strand
AAAGTGACCAAAACATCAGCCAGAAAGCAGGAACTGAGAAGTGGTCTGTGGTCACCACCTGCGGAACCACTCCTTTATTGGGGGTGTCTTGCTAATTGCCTATAATTCCCACCTGTTGTTTATTCCATTAGCACAACAGCATGTGAAATTTATTGTCAATTACTGTTTCTCCCTAAGTGGACAGTTTGATTTCACAGAAGTGTGATTGACTTGGAGTTACATTGTTGTTTAAGTGTTCCCTTTATTTTTCTGATCTGTGTATTTAGTGTAATACTATGCTGCACTCTTTAAGTGACGTCGTGCTCTAAGGACGCAAACTATGCTAGGTCAGGTTTATCGGCAGGATGGAGGGTAAGTTAGTGAAGCTAGTTATTATCTGTTATTTACGCCACACACGCTCTCTACCTGTGCGCTCACCTGTTGAGTTATGTTTAGCGTTTTTTTTACTTTTGATTAAAAAAAGTATATAGTATTATAAATGGTATTGAGTATCAAGGACCACCCTTAGTATTAGGCCTGTCACAATAACAAATTTTGCTGCGCGATAAATTTTCTCAGAAATGATCTCGATAAGGGAAATTGTGCAAAGCGATAATGTTGTCAATTTGAGACCATTTTCAACTAATGTAATGATAATGCCATAATAATGCAAGTACACCCTTTCAAAGATCAATAAGTTTTAATTTCTAAAGAACATTTTGTACTGGAAATGGAAGAAATTTAAAATAACAAAACAAAAACAATAAATAGAATGGACTCTGTCTTATTGACAATGAATGAAAAACAAACAACCAAAACAATAAGTATGATGCATAATAGTCTTTTTTCTGTAAACAAAATTGCCCTTAATATAATAATAATATATTAAAAAAAATATTAAACATGGAGCTCAGACCGGAAAAACCGGCAAAACTGCCATTGTGTTAATAAAAAAATAGAAAAAAGATCTACTGAGCATCTTTTTTGAAGCGAAAATATCTCCCCTCATCACTGCGTGTCAGGCTGATCTATGAGCAGTGAGTGAACCGCGCTACTGCGTCGTGACTTTTGACGTCGTGGGCCCAAAAGTAATGCGGCCCACTGGGAATCCTCCCGAACCTCTCGATTAGCCGGCATTGCTCTTGATATGTATTTTGTCATATACGGTAGTATATAGGCTTACTATTTGTGTAATGTGCCTTCGCGGGGGTTATTACGGTAGACCAGGAAGTGGGGAGCTTTGTACTGACGTTGTAGGCTACATGTGTGTTCTGCCTGCATGTGGGCAGCAGCGATGCAATAAATGAGAAAGTGCTCGCAGCTATTTTTCTCCTTTCGACTTATTTACATAATTCAGCGCGAGAATCGGAGGTTTAGCGCGAGAGCATGAGAAGCCACTCAAATGTGCGCATCTCAAGGCCGATGCGTGAGAGTTGGCAGCCCTGTAAAACAAATGCGGCATACCTGCTCGCACAGGTGCTTCACCACGGTCTCGTGCTGCAACATGCTGCCGTCAAGTACAACACTAGACTAGAGAGATCACTTCGCAAGAAACTAGAGCGTTCAGTCGAGATCCCCCATATTGAAACCTCCTGTCATACACAGTCTAGGGTAAAGATAGAAAAATAAAAAAAACTAAGGAAAATTATCGCGGTTGGCAAACTTATCGCCCTAATTTTTTCTTACCGTGCACTTAATTGTATTATTGCTTATCGCGACAGGCCTACTTAGTATAGGTATTGAGTTTGAAATAATAATAAGTTGTGATTCGGGAATCACTTACTTTCCCTTACTGCACATCCATGATGAGGGCAGTGGTAGCCTTATGGTTACCATGGGTCTGGAGAACCTGGGTTCAAGTCCCCAAGCTGCCAACTAAGGTAAACCACTGGGGGCCCCTGAGCAAGGCCCTTAACCGGTCCACAGGTGTTAGAATCTGGCAGCCCACTGCTCCTAGCAACTAGGATGGGTTAAATCCAGAGAAAGAATTTCCCAGCTGAGATTAATAAATTAGAAAAAAGTAAAGTTAAAAAAATATTTATTGAACAGGTAAACCTGATAAAGTGGAAGGTGAGCATAGATATGAAGATGAATACGGATTCTGATAGAAACCTGTACTCTAAGAAATTCTGGGCCCATTCGATTTGTTTTTAGTCTCAATAATCAGAATAACATTTATTTATTTATGTTCTCAAATACCGGAAACACAAATGCCTGGTAAAATTACATTTGTTACCCAAATGTAACAAAGGTAAAAGTAGATGGTTCACACTTTTATATCACCTTCTTTGTCTTTGATTCTTTACCCTGGATCTACTTTTTACACCTTGCTGAACATCACCCTGGAACTACTTTTTACAGATGTTTTGCTGCCATCAGATTCACTATCTGCTCATATTTTCCATCACATGGTAAAATGTCTCAGCTTCATCATCTGATATGTTGTTTCTGTTCTATTGGGTATAAAATATGAGATTTGAAAATCATTGCATTCGGTTTTATTTGTATTTTGCAGGGTCCCAAACCTTTGGGAATTGGGTCTATTTAAAAAGACAGATTTTGCTACACTGTGGCTGACAAACAGCTGGTTCCAAAGCAGTAAGAGAGCAAATGACAGAATGGTATTACATGCCAGCATCAGACTCTGACTTGTTGACTAGTTGTGACTCCAAGTTTCAGACAGATTTATGAATGCACTGTTTTTTTTAATTCAGCAAATACAAGCATGGCTCTAAAACTCACTGCTATTAGCTGCTCTAATTTACTACAAATGATGTCACCAGTAACCCAATGAGTCTACATCTGCACCACATCTGGCAGTAGGTTATTCTAGTAGGAGGCACCAGTGGAGGCATGCGTGTGTGTGTGTGTGTGTGTGTGTGTGTAATGGTCAAGTTATCCCAGCTTGTTTTCTGTCGACCTCCCCCTCCATACCTTTTTCAGTCCATCTGGTTGATGTTAAAACTACCTCTAAGCACTAGAAAAGTCAAGTTTGATTCTCAAACACTTTTTGTCTTTTACAAGAATTTTTTTTGAATACCAGATTTTTAATTCCTTTTTCAACTATTTTGTTTAAATATGAAAGCGAATTAAATTAATTCAAATTTTCAATAGTGAATAATTATTTTCAAAGAAGCTGGTTTTACTAACACGAGTATTATGAACATTTTCTTAGAGCAGACTGACCTGGAGTTTGTCAGTCTGGTATTTGACCTTTAACCTTTTTTTTAAAAATGTATTTATTTATTTATTTTAAACAGACAATCTGCCATTTATGCAGCGATTGTGACCAGGTGTTGTCCACTCTGTTTTTATTTTTAAAACATTTCATTTTAAAAACAGAAAACACTCCAGGAGAAACATTCCAGAAATGTGCCTGAACCCCCCATTGAATCTTCACGTCATCTTTCTGTGATTGTGGACTTTTCATATCTGTTGTAGTCAGAATTGATCTCAGCTGGTTTTTCTGTGACATTCAGATGAAATCGAAGCTGCTCATTCAACCAAAAAAAATTATGCATTTATCTTTTCTGATCAGGAAAGATTCCACTTGTGTGGGAGAGGATTTACAGGATGCGGCCTGTGACAACAATGAAGGTGTGTGTCAGAGGAAAAGGATATTTCAGGTCCTGGCAGCGAGGACATCCGGATCTGATCTCAAGTATCGGATCAGTCTGTCCATCAGGGTGTTGTTTGAATCATTGTATTAGGTCATTAAGGGTTTTATTTCCAGTCAGCTGCAACAGATGTGTTTAAGGTATGGCGTTTATGTTTTATTTAAGAGTTCTCTGTTTTACAAGTCCCAGTTTTACTCCTGCAAAAAAAACTGCAGTAATGATGTTTTGGCCAAGTAAATGGTGTGTTTGTCCTTTATAAACTTAAGAAATTACTATCAAATTAATTTATTAAACAAGACTAAGGGAAAAAAGCTGCTGCGTGACATTTGTTAATTAATGTAGCTTTTGTTTACACTCTGTTTTATGCTAACATAAATTAGCGGGTGGTATTAGGGGGTTTCCGTGTTTTTCTCTTTCGACTGCATTTCTGATTTGAAACACTAGGTCTCATTTTGCCTTTAAAATATTGTTGATCTCATCTTGCAATTTGTATTAAGTTTTTTTCTAAAAAATATTTCCATTTAAATAAATGATTTTTATCAGTATTAAACATAAACATATATAATATATAACATATAAACATAAAATCTTAACCCTTAGGGCTCTGTGAGTATGCAACCCAAGCATCTGGTCCTGCATTTATTTATTTTTGATACGTTATCTTATAATTAAACTTATTTAACAAACAGGGTTTTCTCATTTTAAGAAATCTGCATTTTCCCTATAACAACAGGCTGTAACTGCTTATTAGCTTTGTTTTCTTGAGTTTATGATTAGAGCCAAAAAGCAAGCAGTAAGGCGATGTGCTGCTGTCGTTGCTTCCTGGCAGTGACTTTCCTAAAGTTAAACAAAGACCTTTGTTTTATCATAGTTGTTGAAAATAAAGAGATAAAGTAATGTCGAGATAACCATGTTAGAAAATGCTCGAGCCCAGCTGCTAAAGAAGATCGCAAACATGGGTTGTAGCAACTATCTAGTTCCATGATTTAGTCGCTCTGGGTGCGAGGGATCCAGGTCATAACGCGCTTCATTGAATCAATGTCCAGACAGAAAGGTAAGTTTGAGGTGTGTTCCCATTTATTGAATGAATAAGAAAATGGATGGACGAATTGAAGTCCAGGATGGCAGTCTACTGCAACAGGATGGATAGATGGTCTCGAGGCTATAACGGGTATGGAGGTATAGTGGAGGCTGCGTGGAAAAGCTGTAAGCAACCATTTAGTGACGTTAAGACAAGGAGAAGCGGTAAAAACCGTGTGACCTCCCGTCACCCAAGCACCCCGTGCATCTCCACGCCTATGTGCACTTTACCTCGACACCGCCACCATATAAAAAGGATAGGAAAATATAGGTCACCTGTGCCACCACCACAAAAAACCTGAACCAAACAATGAAGAGAAATAATGGCTCCTACATGGGTGTTATCCAATGTTTTGGTTATTGGTTATTTCATTGGATTTTTTTTTGTTCAGAGGAGAATATTAAAAACAAAAAAGTGTTTATTTGATAAACAACTGTTGAAATCTAATTAAAAATATTGAAGGCTGCCATGTTAAACACAGAAAGCAAATCTTTTCTCAATCTCAGACATCTGTTTGTTTTTTTGTTTGTTTTTTTGGTTCCTTTTAGAGAACAGGTCGGATGCTTTGAGACTTTGCAGTCCTTCGAGGATTTAGAGTGGGGGGAAGAAGGTCAAAAAGGTCAGCGGGGATGTTGGTACCAGGCACTGGTGTAAAGTTCACTGAAGGACTAACCTGCTCAGCAATGTGTGGTGGTAACTCCTCCACTCACTGTTGTGTCCTGGACTGTGTCATCTGTCATAATTACTCCATACAGACTCATACCCGACTGGTTTAAGGTGGGCTCTTGTCTCTTGAATCTTGGGTCAGAAAATTTCTTTTCTGATGACCTGATGATTACTGATGCAAAAACAAGGGGAAAACATCTGAGCCTGACATTTTAAACCAGGGTCTGCTTTAATAAGCATCATCAGTCAACAATTCAGTTTACATGGAAAGTTTCTGTCCCGTCCTGATACATAGATAAGTACTTAATGAAGCTCCTCTTCAGTTTTCTCAGATATTTACGCAAAAATTAGCCTAAATGACTAGCATGTGGATTTATAAGTTTCTACTGTACTCCAGGGGGATTTCTCGTGAACCTTATTAAACCACATCTGATGTGATTTTATCAAAAGATTAACATCCTAAGCTATTCCTACATGCTAATGTGTTTTATTTGGACTTGTCCCCCTTATCTTGCTAAACTTGAGCCAGGAGTGCTACACGGGAAAAAAGCTGGATGGAGCTTAACATGATGTTTTTTACCATTCAGCTGTCAGATATAAAACCCCAATTCCAAAACAGCTGGGTTGTAAATGATGATGAAATATCATCAACCCACAATTAATTCCCAGTAGAACATAAATAACATGTCGGATGTTGAAACTAACACATTTTACCATTCCATGAAAAATATGAGCTCATTTTGATTTATTGAAGGTTTCTTCTGTCAGACAAAGATACTTGTTGTTTACCTTGACATGTTTCGACTGGCAACTGCAGTCTTCCTCAGACAGCTGTGATGTGTCATTTATCAGCTGTTATTCCTAGGCATGGCCAACCTGACAGACTTTACAGATCCGCCAGGTTCTACCTTAACCTTTGTCTGAAAGAAGAAAGCTTTAATATATTAAGAAAGAAGACAAATTTAACCTTTTTGAGCTTATTTTGAGTCTAATCGGCAGCAACACGTCTGTAAATAGTAGTTCCAAGGTGATGTTTATGGTTGGGTAGCGTCCGCTCTTCTTTTAACAATTAAAAACAGACTCCTGTGAAGACGTGCTGTTGTGATGGATGCGGGATGTGGTTCAGTATTGTCTTGCTGAAATCTGCAAGACCTTCCCTGAAATGTTGCTCTAAAACCTCCATGTACTTTTCAGTATTGATGGAGCTTCACAGATGTGGAAGCTGCCCACGCCATAGGCACTAATGCAGCCCCATACCATTAGAGATGCAGCTTTTCACTTGTCCACTGATAACAAGCTGGATGCTCCCTCTCCTCTTTAGTCTGCAGGACACCCTCCATGCTTTCCAGAAACTAGTTCATATTTTCATCCAGGTTTCCACTTTGCCTCAGAACATTTTTAATGAGCTTTGGTCCAGAGAAGACGGAAGAAGCTGGTTCTGGATCCTGTTGACATCTGGCTTCTTCTTTGCATGATGGAGCTTTAACCTGCATTTGTAGATTTCAAGGTGAACTGTGTTCATAGACATTGGTTTCTGGAAGTCTTTCCGAGTCCACGCGGTGGTTTGCTGCTGCCTGAGGACCCCAAGATCACCAGCATCCAGTTTCACCTTCATCCTTGTCCCATGCATACAGAGATTCCTCCTGATTCTTAGAATTTGATAATGATATACACTTTATATGGTGGATCTTCAAAGTCTGAGGAACATTTTTCTGAAATTGTTCCAGTTTTAAAGTCAGTTTTTCTCAGACTGGTCTGGTTTTTTAAAGACTCTGCTTCTCTGAAATTCTTTTTTTTTTTTATATACGTCACGTCATATTTTATATATGTCACGTTACTGACCTGTTGACAATAACCTGATTAGTTGTCTAATGCTCTTTCAGGTGTTTCTGATTTGTACCAGTTACTTTTCCAGCTTTTTGTTGCTCCTGTTCCAACTTTTTCCAGACGTGTTGCTGCCATTAGATTCACAGTTAGTCACATTTTCCATAAAATGGTAAAATATCTGTTTCAACATCTATTTTCTTTATGTTCTATTAGAAATAACATTTTTGTTTTCGTAAATCATTGTATTCTGTTTTCATTTACATTTTACACAGCGTCCCAGTTGTTTTGAAATTAGGGTTGTTATATTTTCAATAATATGATAAACTAACCTCTTTGGGAAAGAAACAAGCTGCAGGAATCTACCACTTGTTTGAGTTAGCAGTTGTCCAAACACAGCCCCCATCCGTGTGAGAGTGAATGATAGTTTTCTATCGAATTACGGAAATACTTGTGGAGAAGAACATGCCGCTAAGATATGCATCTGTGGTGCTCCTTTACCCTCCATCCCCACTGGGGCTTTAAAATTGATTTAAAAAGCAGGTTGTTCTGTTTTCAGACATTTACTCCAGATTTCTGCAGATCTGGAGCTGTCTGACATTTATCAGGAGGTCTCCCTCCTCTCCTTTGCTGAAACAAGGCAGTAAAACACTTGCGGCTCCCCATGTTAACTTCAAGTCACAGTGCACAGGTTGTTAGTATAATTACTCTTTTAATGGCTGTTTCTACCCCACTGGGTGTGACATGGTGACCTTACAGAGAGGAAATAGACCTCCCCTTTTCCCTCCCCACCATGGCATCTGAACAACGAGAGCCTCTGTTTTAATGCTGTCGGCAGCACTCATTCAGTATCATGCCTCCATTTCTTCCACTCAGATCTTGTAAGAGTAATGAGCAGACATGTGATAAGTGTTTGTATTCGTGGTCATGAGGATACTGTCCACATTTGTAATGGGAGTTTGAAATGCTGAGCATACCAACACTACAAGGCCTGGGACCCCTGAGAGAATAGTGTCATTATTCCTGATAGGAGGCTGCCCAGGAGCACCCGTGACCACCCCAGTGGCGGAAATAAGGCGTTCTGGATAATAAGTCCAGCAGATGACTTTGTTTTTTGTCTCTGTGGCTGCTGTTGTCCAGACTGTAGACTTAATTAGATGCAGCAGTAATTCTGAGAAGAGGAATGAGAGATAATGCACTAATTGAAGTTCTTGTCTTTTTATCTCTTAAATGGACATTTAAATAGTTTTATTTTAAAATCTTTACAAAATAGCTTCAGCAAATTAATCTTTTTTTTTTTTTTTTTTTTGCTTGCTTCAACCTTTATTTCCTGACTTGCATCACATGGATTAGTTCAAAACATCCCTTTGATCAGGATATAGTCTCTTTCTACTTTTTTTTTTTTGCTTATTTGTTTTTTTAAAATGTTTTTTTAAGATTTTCTAAACCCTAACCCTAAACTAATTTAGATATTTTCAGCTTTTCAACATTGTAGCGTCATAGAGCTACAATACAAACCTGAGTTTTGTGTGTGTGTGTATGTATGCACAAAGCAACACAAAGTGCTTTACATATTAAAAACAAATTCTGCATATTAAAAACAAAATTTAAAAACCTTCACACACCAGAGTAAATGACACACTCTCACACACATACAAACAAAGCGCATGTACCCTCCCCCCACCCGCCCATAACCCATTCTGTACCAACATGAACTCCTCTCTGAACTGAATATAAGTATAAAACATCAACAGAATGAAAACATCTGGCTCGATGCTGCTGTGAGGAAACGGGATCTTTGGGATCCAGTCACACCGGAAGCCAGCCCACCTATGACCACAGAGGGCGCCACCACAGGAACCTGGTCAGGGCAGTCACCATGGCAACAACCCTGTAGACCGAGCAGGTAGAGCTACCGGTGTGGAAGATCCAGGAGGAAAACACTGAGGTTAAAAAGTAAAAACAAGATTAAATAAACAATAAGAACTGATAAGAGCGACAAGAATAAATATACAGATAAAAGAGTTCAGGAAAAAGATCAAATAAAATAAAGTTCATAAAAAATGTGTACTGTAAAACAAAACAATAAAATGGAAAGCCTCAAAAATAGGTGGTATTTGATATAGAAAAATATATTAAGTGAAAATCTAAACAAAATCAAATAAAATTTACTTAAAAGCTAAGATAAAAGGTCTTGAGCCTGTTTTTAAGAACAGCAACAGACCTGAGGTTCCCTTGCAGGCTGTTCCACAGTCGAGGCCCGTGGTGGAACAAGGCCTCACCAGAAGTTTTCATTCTGACTTTAGGAACAACTAAGAGACCGGTACCAGAGGACCTCAGGGTCCGCAAGGGTTCATTATTTAAAAGCATGTCCGATAAATAAGGTCCATGACCATTAACACATTTATAAACCCCTTAATAGAACCTTATAATCAATCCTGAGGAGAGCCAATGCAGCGATTTTTAAAGCTGGTATCATGTGTTCCCGCCCTCTGGTCCTCATCAGAATGGATTCTATCATCTTTACTCTCGCATATTTCTTTTTTAAAACTCTTTTTTCCTCTTTTAGATTTATCGAGCTCAAGATGATGTCTGACGCCAGTGAGATGTTGGCAGCAGCCTTGGAGCAAATGGATGGGATCATAGCAGGTAACCACTGAACACTTGGGACTGGAAGAGCTGGTCGTAGCTCTTATATATGTGGGCATGTGGAGTATAGGCACATCTGGAAGTCATAAAGCTTCAAGCTGGAAATACTACTACCTCCCTCCTCGACCTGCAATGCTATCTGTCTAAACGCACACAGTATAATATGAGTTTCTAGACCCCTACCCCGTCTCGTCTTCAGTGCATGAGTCATCCGAGAAAGTTTCCATTGTCCCTGCAGTGACGGAAGCTAATGATTATTCAAGCTCTGCGAGTCTGGAATATAAACTTGTGCTAAGGAGCTTTTGGCTGCACTCTGCCATGTGCGAGCACATTAGACTTCAGTCTTTCGAGTCCCCACTTTTCCGCTGATGGTGTGTAATTATAGCTCTCACCTTTCCAATCGGGAACGAGGTGTGTGATCACATGACACCCACCAGTCCACCAGAAACCACAGCCATCATCAAGCCCCCACTCCCTTTGTTACTGTAGAGAAGCCACGATTGTCTAAATCTTTATTTACTTAACTCCCTCCATCTTAATGTGGGACATCTTCATTATGGCTGACATTTAAGACAGATGTTTTTCTTTTACATCAAACAGAATGAGGACGAGTGTTTACATGCAGAGGTTGAGAGAATAGAGACAGAAGGAAATAAATGTGGTGCTGCTGGAGTTGAATGGAAATTACCTCAAAGTAAAACATTCAGGAGTTCATATTCTTATACCCGGATTTAGAATAGAATAGAATGCCTTTATTGTCATTATACACCGGTACAACGAGATTAAGATATCTGCTGATACATTTTGATACCAGATTTTAGAAAAAACTCATCCTTTAATTAGCTCTACTGTGAGAATGTTAGCATGGTGAAGCAGCAAGAGGATGGCTTAGAAACAAGAACAGGAGCATCACAAAATAGAAGAACATTCCTATTTTTCTGTGCTTGGATCCATTTTTGTGTTTAAAGTCACTAACAACTCAAAAACTCCACCTAGACTGGAAAATGGGACGCAACCTTTCAGATTAGCAGGATAAAGTTATGTCACTTCACAAAGCAATCCCTCCTTTTTTCTCATTACCTCTGCCTTGACTGAAGTTGATGCTTTCCTCTACACCTCAAACGTGGGAAATTGAGTTATTTTTTTAATCTTTGTGTTCTTTTGTTTGTTGACCAAAGAGAGAAATGAGCTTGTAACTTGTAACAGGAGTTCTTTAATGTTTTCCAGTATAAATTTAGAAACGTAGATCTTTTGATCAGTATTGGCCATGTAATGAATAGTTCTTACATGTTAGCTGTAGGGCTGGGCTATAAATCGATTTACTCGATTCATTCGAATTTGCTGTTTGTAAAGATTTATTTTTATTAAAATTCGTGTGTTTTTTGCCTCAAATGCGTCACAAACGCTCTTTGGGCTTCTGTAGGCTCAGACCTTCCCCCACCCATCTCCCAGAGAGACACACAAGCGTACTCAAAGCAAAAGTAAACTAACATAGATGAGTTCATCCCTAAACAGGTACAGTGTTATACCTTTATTAAGAGCTGCTTAGATTTTTTGCAACCTCAGACTCTGAGCAATACGGAAGAGTATTAGGGCCACTGAAGAAGAAAAAAAAAATGGAATTCTGAGGAAAAAGTCAGAATTCTGACTTTAATCTCAGAATTATTGTCTTAATGAGAACTATTAAACAAAAAAAGTTGTCCTGACCCTTTGCTCATACCACAACTTTGTCTCGTGAGAGTTCATGCAAGCTTTTGACTAATGTTAATGAGGTGCGCGCTGATTGGCCGCAGGGAAGCCAGAGTTGGAAGGGGGGCTGGCCCAGCGCATGCACAGTGCGTCTGACGCCACATTAACAGCTTAGTGATATGGAGCGAACCTGATCGAGCAGCAGCTTACGGAATTTAGCCGTTTATGTGTGAACCAGACTCCGAGCCTGAGGGTGGACATACTGAGATGGTGGCAGAAGCACGTTTACAACAAAATGAAAACGCAGGGCTCATTTGTACATTCCAGGGGGTAAAACGTTTAGGCTTGTCCCTTAGCATTAGCTGCGTCAGCTAAAATCACGGTCGACATCTTCAAACACCTTGTTATGGTGACTGCGGCAGGCTGAACAGGTGATTTTAGGCGTGGAAGAGGGGCTGACTTATTCCTGTGATGACGAAATCACAGGAGCAAATTAAAATCATGCGTTAGGGAGAGTTTACCATTGTTGGTGGTTCTGCTTTGTTTTTCCTGGTATTTCCAACGTTGGGAATGGCTACATCGATCACTATGGCTTTCCTTTGCTGCTTGGTTGGTTGGCCACCACCGTTTTATCTTTCTGTATCTAAAAGTTCCACATAATAGCCCTCTCATTCTCCACCACCTTGGAAGGTGTTTCCCATTGTGACCTACGGGTCTCCAGTCCATATTCTGCACAGATGTTTCTGTACACTATGCCGGCTACTTGGTTATGGCTCTCCATGTTAGGATCTTGCACCCTGCTGTGAGGTGTTGAATTGTTTCAGGGGAACTCTTTGCACAGCCTGCACCTGGGGTCCTGCCTGGTGGGGTAGATCTATGCCTCAAAGAAAACAAAAATGACAAAGTATAAACCTGTTCTATAGGGAAAGGGAACTTCAAACTGTTGTGACTTGCTGCTGTATAAGAAAAACTAAGTCAAAATACATAAATTTGACCCTATGAGGGGCTGTGGGTCTCATCGGAGGACGTGCCCCCCAGTATAATGGCAGGGGGAAACACTGGAAACAATGCCATAGACAATGCTGCTGTAACCAAAGCGAAAGGAGATCCAGCAAAATGTTGAGTGTGTGATCTTTTCTTTTAGTAGCGACTTTTTATTGGCCAGGCGGTGTATATTAGCTCAGAAAGCTTACTAAATTACTGCAGGAGTTTAACAGGGGGGTAGGGTTACACATGTCTGCGGTGTGAAGTGAAACAAAGTGTTGAATGAAAAGATTGTTTCGGGTAGTTGTTGAATTAGTCCATGTGGACTTTGTCACATGCTCAGTTTTCTGAGAGAGCTTCAGATAATCATGAATAGAGTTTCAATTAGGTCATCTCCATTATTTTAGGAGGTCTGTAAATGACTGTCTCCACCTTCAGGCTCCAAGGCTATCGACTATTCAAACGGGCTGTTTGACTGCCAGTCGCCCACATCACCTTTCCTGGGAGGCCTTCGGGTGCTGCATTTACTGGAGGACCTGCGAGCAGCGCTGGAGCTCATGGACAATGAGGAGAAGGACAATCTGCGCTGTCAGATCCCAGATTCCACGGCTGAGGGGCTGGCAGAGTGGCTGCAGGGACGAGTGGTAAAAAAACATCCGTTTGTGTTTTCAAATGAACATTAAAACATTTAATTTCTGCAGTTGTGTTGCTCTTCATGAAGCAGCATCTTTCGCTGTGAGTAGATCAGTTCTTTTTGATGTCCTATGAGGTGACTGATGATTGATGAGATATTCCAGGTCTTTCCTTCGTGTTGCTTTCAGATTCTACAATGAGCACTGCTCCCAGTGCTCCCAGTGACAGTCTCCACATTAACTGGACTTATGCAATATTTCCAATTCATCATGCTTTTCACACAGATGTGTATATTTTTATATGTGTAAGCACAAATATAGGTACTGTACAGGGCTAATGTCAGAAAAAAACTTCTCTAAAGTGTTGTCAACAGATGTAAATAAACAACGCTGAGATTTGTTGTATGAGTAAAGGGCAATTCCACCGAGTTCCTGGGAACCTAGACCACATTAGACCAGCTCCTGATAAAAAAAAACAACAACTACATCTTCAATTCTGGATTGAATGTTTGACAGGCAGGAGTAGAGCAGCAGGACACAGGTGAGGTAGAGGAAGCAGGGGAGTTAAATGGAGGAGCAGGGGAAGCGAGTGAAGGAGGAACCAATTAAATAAAATAAAATACCAACAGACAGAATGCAAATTGTGTCACTGACACGTTGAATTTCAGAGATGATCATGTTGGTGAATCATAAGTTGTTGTTGTTTATGGAGCCTGTTTGATTGGTTTGTGGAAGAGTCATATTCAGATTTGGTATCTGGTATGATTTACAGTAGTGTTTGTTATTGGTATGTGGCCTTTTCACATTAGGAATTTTATTTCTTTCATTTCATAAACATTAATTTTTCCATTAATTATAACCATGTCATACCACCTTAAAAGGTGTTTAATACTACAATTTCAGAAATATAAGAATATAAGAAATAGAAATAAATAAATTTTTTTAATTAGGGACCCACTCAGATTAGCTGTGGGTCCCGGGGAATCCCTATCAATGTCAGTGGGTATTATTTAATGTTATCGATTCCATTCCTCCGTCTATGTCCATCACGGCTGGGTATCAACACTAACTTCCTGATTTAATTTGGTTTTGATTTAATTCAATTTGGATGTTGATCCCTTTACAAATATTTATGTAACAACTCCAATTTCTATGTATTTGCGTTTGTGGTGACGTCACATCCATGTTTTTTTTTAAGTGCTTCTGTTCTGGGTAAATAGTTTCTTGCGTAGAACTTATCCTCTTTTTCGTTTATTCTTAAGGTGATATGAGTTAAACACTGCAGTTAAACCAGAAAAACATGGAATTATCTCTTTATAATTTAAAATTAGAGCATTTCCTTTAGCCTCACTGACTTTAAATGAGTTACAATGCTCACAAGGTTTTATGTTAGAGACAGTTTCACGTCCTGTTTTTGTGACAGAGCAGATTCAGATTATTCTTCAGGTGACAAGTACGATCACGGTTCGTTTCTCTTTTCAGAATAACATCCAGAACTCTGATGCGGTCTACCAAGAACGCCTGTCGCGGCTGGAGAGTGATAAAGAGTGTCTTGTTCTTCAGGTTTGGGAACCAAACTCCTTACAGCTACAACATGAAGCATTTTCTATTGCCTGAGTGAAGCAGAAATAATTCTAGTTTGTCCCATCAGACAAATGTATCATTAACTTCTCAGGAAATAAAACTAGGTCTCAAAGGACTTCTGCTCTCAAACCTCAGGAACATTTCCACAAAACAACCTTCTTGACAGATCTCAGATCAGCTCAAATGAAACTGCTTCGGTCAGAAATCACAAGCAGGCTGCTGACATATTTCACTTGTTCTCCAGCTTCTTAACGAAGAAACTTAGTTTCTCACAACTGCTGTATCCTAGAAGAAGTTGACAAACATTAGTGCAGCAGTGAATCTGACCCCTTAATTCCAGCTGTCTGTGGCAAAGTTTGTTACCAGGTGGATGTCATGAAGTCTTGCAGAGTGCTGACCTTAGGCACTCTTCAGCTGGTCTGCCCTCAGACATTCACCAGCTCTGCTGGTATGTTGCCAGATATGCTTTGGGTTCACATTTATACATCACAAAATGAATGTAGTTTTTCTTACTGTTATCATTCCTCTGCAGTTAAGCTAGGCAGCACTAAGCCAGAGGTGCCAAACTCTGGTCTTCGAGGGCTCCTGTCCAGCAGGTTTTAGATGCTTCCTGCTTCAACACACCTGACTCAGATTAATCGGTAGCTGTGCAGAACTTAAAGTGTAACTCCATCCCCTACTTTCTGCGTAACTCCACCCACTGCTGAATTTGAAAAATGCCTGAAAGTGGAAGGGTTGGGTGGGTGGTGTGGGGTGATTAGCAAGCGGAGAGTTGGCGGGTCGGGATACACAGACAGAAATGATTGACAGACAGCAGCTCAGCTCACTGGCAAGATGCAAAGCGAGATTCACCAAGAACCTACGCCACAGAGCAGTCTTTGAGGTGGAGGTGAGTCATTCCCCTCCTGAATCTCCTCAGCTACACATAAACAAGGCGGTTCTGAACCGTATCAGTCTGAGCCGTTAGACCTGTTACGCTGGCCTGTCAGCAGCTCTGGAAAGCTGTGGAGACTCGCGGCAGGTTGTGGCAGCTGCAGGAAGTGCTGCTGGAAGTTGCTGCTGCCATGATTTGAGCTGCTGCCTGTCACCAGATGAGGATCAGCATGTAAAGAATAAAGTCCGGTGTTAATTTTACACCCCTCAAAAGCACAAGTCCGTCCCATTGCAGGAATATTCCATCAGAAACTCTGTGAAAGAATAGAAGTCTGAAACTAGCAGATCTACACCAGATAAGTTCACATCCCTTCATTTTTTTTTCTGGTGAGGTAGATAACCTCTCTGTCACTAAAAACATAACCTGGTTTTACTCTGTAGGGGGCATTATAAGCCTTTTTTTTTTTTACCCACAAAGTTTTTACAATAAACAAAGAAAAGGGTTGAGCTTCTACTTATAGCTTTATATTAGGAGAAAAAAGACAAGCAGACCAAAAATACAAAAAAAAAAAAAAAAGAAGGGTAAGAAACAGCTGCTGGCTGTAATTTCAGTTTGGTCTGAACCAGGGGTCTTCAGCTTGCGGCTCCTGAGCAGCAAGTGGCTCTCTGGACCTTCCACAATGGCTCTTAATACATGGCTAAACATGCTAAAGAACTGACTAATGGTTTTAAATAAAAATATAACAAATGCAGGTTTGTTTTTTTTTTTAAATAATAATTTTTTTTTCATGGAATAATTGCATTGAATTTCCACAACATAATGACACTAAAAGTACAGGGAATATTTATATTTATTGTCATTAGGTTGGAAACTATGATCTGAGGGGAAAATGGCTCTTTGGATTGGAAAGGCTGCAGACCCATGGTCTAAAATGAAGCATCTCTGTAAATTTTATTTTTTGTTTCTCCAGTAATGTCAATACATTCTCCCTTTTTTTCATTAAAGATTTAGAAATCTTGTTATTAATGTGTGTTTCTATTACACAGGTAAGTGTTTTAACAGACCAGGTAGAGGTGCAAGGTGAAAAGATTCGGGACTTAGACAATAGCCTGGAAATCCACCAGGAGAAACTAAATGCTGCAGAGGAGCTTCTTCAACAGGTGAGATCTCTGGAAACATGTAGAAACTGTGCCTTTTTTTCCAGTTTGAGTCCAGCTTTTCTCAGTGTGACTGCTGCTTTGTAGGAGCTGCTAAACCGGACCATGCTGGAAACTCAGAAGCTGGAGCTGATGACCGAAGTTTCCAGCCTGAAACTGAAGATAACTGCTTTGGAAAGAGATCACAGGGGCAACGAGGTAGGACCCCATCCTGAAATATATCCTCATCCAGGCTGTGAAATGAAGCCGTTCTTGGTTGCACCTGCACCATGTGTGATTCCTGGCAGCAGCCCAGTCATTGTTTTTAAAGTCACAAAGGTCCGTCTCACTCGGCTGGAGGTCTCAGATCTGTCATGTGATGCTGGCTGAACTTCGCACAGAGTTACAAAACAGGCTTAAAAAGCTCTGGAGCTCCAGCAGCTGTTTCCTGCCAGTACACCCCCACCCTCCTGTCCTGAGCAGAGCTTATAGTTCCCATACTCTTTCACCACATAACCTGTGGAGCACCAGACACTAAAAACTGAGTGTTTGTGGAATTTCCCTCACCTAAATAAAACTGAAAAATGTTGTCGGTCCAGTCTAAGTGATCCTGACTGATGAATTTGTTTAACCTTCAGCATCTGATCGGTTTGAGGCAGGTGGGGGGGGGAGAAATATGCAGCAGAGTCAGAAGAGTTTGTGTGGGTAAGAATGCGTGGACAGGAAAATTTGAAAACCATACTGGAAAATAGATTGATTTTTGGATCGGTTTTAGCTGAAAAATTTGGTCCTACAACTTCTTTAGTTTTTGTTATTCAAGGATAATTTATTTATATAACACATTTCAACAACTGTACAAAATGCTTTAAAATAAGACAAACTGACACCAACCTGCAGTTCTGAGTTTGTTCCACATTCACCACCATCCACTACACTAGGACCACCTTCTACTGCCGGGTAGGACCCCCTTTTTCTTCCAGAATTCTTGGTGTAATAGATGGAAGCAGGTGGTGGAAACCTTCCTCAGTGGTTTTGCTCCATATTGACATGACGGCATCACACAATTGCTGCAGGTTTGTCGGCTTCATCCATCATGAGGGTCTCCTGTTCCACCACATCCCAAAGCTGCTCTACTGGACTGAGATCTGGTGACTGGAGGCCGTTGGAGTCCAGAGAACTCATCGTCATGTTCTAGAAAGCAGCTGGAGATGATCTGAACTTTGTGACATGGTGCATTATCCTGCTGGAAGTAGCATCAGAAGATGCTACACTGTGGTCATAAAGGNNNNCTGCTGGAAGTAGCATCAGAAGATGCTACACTGTGGTCATAAAGGAATGGGCATGGTCAGCAACAATACTCAGGTAGACTGTGCTGGTTAAACAAGGCCACGTTGGTACTAAGGGGCCCAAAGTGGGTCAAGAAAATATTCCCCACACCATTACACCACCAGCAGCCTGAAGCGTTGATCCAAGGCAGGATGGATCCACGTTTTCATGTTTCCACCTAATTTTGATCCTAGCATCTGAATGTGGAGCTGAACTGGAGACTCATGAGACCAGCAACGTTTCTCCATCTTCTATTGTCCAGTTTTATTGTGTCTGTGTAAATTGTAGCCTCAAATAAACACCAACAACCATGCCATGTTCAAAGTCACTTAAATCTCCTTTCTTCCTGGTTCTGATGCTCAGGTTGAACTTAAGAAAGTTGCCATGTCTACATGAGTAAATCTAGTGAGATGCTGCCATGTGATTGGCTGATGTGTGTTAACAAACAGGTGGACCTGATAAAGTAGATGGTGAGTGTATGTGGAAAATAACTGAAAGCAGCATCGCCATGCCAACTTTTAACTCTAGGAATAGCTAACTAACCTTTTTCTGATCATTAATGATGCCTGGAGGGTTCTAAAATTATATTTTGCCCCTTAAATCTGGTATTCTTCTTCATTAGTGGACCAAACGTCTCAGATTGTGTCAGAAAATGTCTCCCTTTGATGAAAAAAAAAACCTAAGGTCTTATCAATACGTCTCCAGTTTCATGGCTAATAGGAGTTAATTTCCCTCGTCAGGGTTTGTACCAGGAAGTGACGGATCTGCGATTCAGGGTGACGGGCATAGAGAATGAAAGGCTGCTGTGTGAGAAGAAACTCAAAGCTACCAAAGTGAGTGTTTTCCTAACATCCAGTTAAATATCAAGATCACATTTGGCAATAACCTAGGATCTGAATTCATCTTTGTTTGAAATGAATCATTATGATGAAAACTTTGTGACTCTCCCTCCTCATGACGGTTTCTCTATTTCTAACTCTTTATTTCATTTTTGATCTTATTCTTATTTCGTGTGAATTTAACATCTTTCTGCTACATGTTAACCTGCAAAGTGTCCAAAGACGAAGTCTGACCTCTTCACTGAAGCTGAGGTGAAGGTTTAATATCCAGCCTGTTCTCTTCTCCTTTCTGGCTGTTCAGATCTTCTTAACCTGCTGCTTCTTCACACAGCTTTGCTGGTTATCACCACACACTCTGTAAGTGCTTCCACAACTGCTGCTCAGTGTTTGTGATGTGCTGTGTGAATCTTGGCTGTTAGGTTAATTAGACCCCAATTAAAGAATGTTGGGATGCTGTATAAAATGTAAAATGTCTCAATTTCATCATCTGACATGTTGTTTATGTTCTATTGGGAATAAAATGAGAGTTGATGAGATTTGGAAATCATTGTATTCTTATTTACATGTTACACAGCGTCCCAATTTGTTTGGTGCTGGGGTTGTAAAGCAGCATGGCTTGTTGAATGGTACATAATCTGAATCTTTAGTAGATGTGATGAGCGCTTCCGCAAAGGTTTGCTCGAGGGATTGACGTTAACTTTACACTGATTTATCTCATAAAAGATGTTAATCACCAATATGCTAAATACAAATTTTTAAAAAACACGATCTCTTAATCGGAGATAAAATTGTTGGTATTACTTTAAAAGATTAAATAAGAAGTAAATGTATATAATTTAGTTTTATTTTTTTATTTAGGTATTTATTTATCCCTCATGTGGTCCCTTTGGGTCGTTTTCTGACTCAAAACAGAATTGGATGAGACTAGCAAAGTTTGGTAGAAACAGCTCTTTAACAGTTGAATGTAAATATTGTATTTATCATAAAGCAAAGGTGGTTAAACAAAACAAGAGTCAGACCACTAAATCTAAAATGTTTACAGAGATTAACAGATTTAGAGTTTCTCCTTTTTCGTATGAATCCTTGAGCAGACATTTAAAACAGACTAAGTGTCTGTAGTAGCAACAAGGGGTTTCTTATGTGAGGGGAAATGACCATATTCGGTCAGAATTTCGGCTGCACAAAAAGCTAAATTACATAAAAAGATCTCCATGGAAAGAAAGAAAATTTATTAGGAAAGTTCGGCAGAATCTTCTGATTGTAGCTTCTCAGGTAGGAAACATACCTTTTCTTTGATTTTTACAAATTTTATAAACAAATCTTTTTCTGTTCTGGTTGACAACAGGAGGAGCTGCAGCTTTTGCAGAGGCAGCTGGAGGAGCGAGAGGAGGAGCTGAGGAGGCTGAGAGATGACAGCAGACGGATGACTGAGAGCCACAACAGGACTGAAGGGGGGGAACGAGGTGGGAGCTGTTTTATAACATTGCGGATGCTGCTTTTAGCATTTCATGCACTTCAACTCTAATTTTCAGGGATTTACGAGGATTAAACAAGTAGACATTTCACATTCCAGCATCTGGATTCCTGCATTAGAAATTTTCTCACCGTCTTCTGTGTTTCAGTCTAACTAAAGTTTAAGCAATACCTAATCTGTCTGTGTGCAACGTCCATACCAAACCCATGACTGCTGAACTCCTTCCTCCGATTGCTGAGCTTATCTTATCCCTCCTGCTGGTTGAGGAATGCCATTTATTTAAAGGCAGGAGGGGGGCTCTGATGCTGGTCTGTCTGTAAACGTATTCCACTGTACAACCTGAAGAACTGAGTGGTTCTTTGGTTTTTCATTTCATTGTACAAACAGACACAGACAACAAATAAGAATCTGTTATCTGCTTTTTAAGACGAACCAGACAACAACTGAACAAAGATTCTGGACTTTTGATTGAAGCTTTTTCAGCAGCACCGTAAACAAGAAGAAAAATCAGTCTTTACTAATTCCTGCCTTTGACTGAATAAGATGAGACAAGAATGAAGACGTTTGGTAAACAAAGAGCAACATTAGCACCAGCTTTAGGTATTTGTTCTGATAATTACTTGGCTTTAGGATTCATTTTACCTCCTTTATCTCATGATGGAAAAATCTGAGCTGCTACATACTCATTCAGATCCATGTGGGTTGTTTTGTATGTGATTTGATGCTCACAGAGAAAGAGCAACCCTAACCCCTAACCCCTTAAAAACTTCACATTTTTAAAATCCAGTGTCTCTTTCTCATGTCTTTTATATTCTCTTGACGCGTTTTACACCTTCTGGTGACTTACTGTTGATCAGTATATGTTTTCTCATATACCATGATCACTTGCAACAGAAATAAATATTAAATCCCTTGTTAATACGTTAATGTCTTTCCCAAGAAGCGGCTAGGTGGACCATTTAATATCTTTCCTTTTGTTGCATTGTCGAGGTAAGTGGCTCTGACACGTATATCAAGCAAGTAAGTCTCTCCTAAATTGTTTTTATAATATTGTCTGACATTCATTTTGTATCAATAAATAAAGATATGACTAAAAATAAATAGTAAATAAGTAAGGTAATAAAAAAAAACAAAGACAGCCGATTATTTACAATTAAATGCAACATTGCCGTTGAATTTCATAAAGATACTAACATGTTCATAGTGGTGTTTGAAGCACGGACCCTGACCACTGCTGGTTGGGACGTTGCGGGACGACAAAATGTTGCTCAATTCTCGTCTCTTCTGGACTGACGGAGCCCAATAAGCCTGCAAGCTGCTGCCTACAGCCTGGCGACTAAGTTTCTGTTGCCACGGTTACCAACTAGCATTTATTACTAGCGCAATAATTTACAACAATTAGGCTATTTGACCAGAACCTTTTTTTTTAATAGGCGTCCTATAACACCTTTAATGAACACCCTACAGCCAATCAGAATAGAGTATTCACTCAGACCATGGTATAATGTGAATTATATGATGTGTTCATCCTGTTAAGTCAAGTGTTTATTGGTGGGTTAATCACACAGCTCCATAATGAGAGAACTCTGTGCTCATGTAATGAAGATGGCGTTAGGTTTGGGTTTGATTAAAAAATGAAAATTACTCATTTTGTTTTTCCTTCATTTGTAAAGACTCCCAAGTCCTGAGTTTTTAACTGCAGCGAATTAAAAAGCACCCCACCTCTTTTCAGAGTTTAAAAACATCTACATATGTTACCATGAGTCTGGATCAAGTAAAAGTATAAAAACGTTTATTAAAGGGAAAATAGTGGTCGTTCTGACTCACACAAAGTCAGAAAGAGACTGTGGAGGCAAGAGAAAAACAAAAGCTTATACATTTCTGTTGAAAAAATCCTCCTTCCTCAAGACCGGGACAGACCTGGGCTAGCGTCAAAACAACCTTCCATAGTTGTCTAAGAACCAGTCTGACCAAAGTACTGAGGAAAGACTAAATAAAGGTCATCTTACCCTCTAGTGAGCTTAGAAACGGAGCAAATGTATTTGAGGGGAATAAACCTTAAAAGTGGATTACAGCGTGAGTAAAAATCTACAAGGTTAAAAGTATCATAAAAAGTGTAATATATTAACAATCAATGTATAAATGTAATATGAGATTATGAATGATTAGTGTGAGCAAATAAATTGATAAACATATGTGTATGTACGTGAAGCAATCAAAGTGTACATAAGTTTAATTTCCACAACATAATTTTTTGTCTTTACCAGAAACGGAAATGTTGAAGATGAAAAGGGAGTTGGAGTCGGTAACATCAGAAAACGATGAGAAGGTGCGAAGTCTGTCAGCAGCATGGTGGCAGCTCGGACCTGCTGAACAAGTCATGACTGTGTTCGTGTTTATCTACAGGAAAGAAAGATTAAAGAGCTGGAGGAGTCGCTCATGAAGTGCAAGAAAATCCAGGAGCTGGTCAAAGGTCAGAGGACTGTCCTCAGTTTTAATATGGCTCAACTTACTAACCAACATTATGATTTTTCTTTAGTTTTACTTATTGTAAAATACCTTTTTCAGGAATTATAAGAGAACTTAAAACTGATGTTTGTTTTTACGCCTATACAAATATGTGGACATTGTTTCATCAGACTTTGTGGTTTAGTGCATGACTGCGCTGTTCTGTTTTAGAGAAGCTAAAGGAGGATGACTACGATGATCTCCCCAACGATTCCCTGGTTTCTGTTTCCATGGAGGTTGATCAGGTCACCCTGGAGTTGGACAGCGAGGCAGGAAGGAGCTCCGGTGAGGTAAACACAACCTCTGACACAGGATGAATCCCAGACTTCCTTTAGAGCAGCTCAGCTTCCCACTCTGGAATTGTTTCTGCCTGGAATTCAGGGCATCTTCTGGGTTCATCAGACTTTGTAAATGTTCTGCTAGGACAGCATGTCCAACTCGTCATGTCTTCTGCTGTCTGTCGTCTCAGTCTGTTCCATGCATAGCTGTGCTTTCTGAGATGAATGAACTGGACAGAGAACGACAGCTACAAGCAGCTCAAAGGTAAAATAACACATCTGATTAGTGATTTGTTTCATTGTGGAAGCAGAATCCGCTGTCTTGTATTAGTTTTTCATACTCGACTCTGCTGCTCATCCCACACATGCATTTTCCAGATTTATTACTAAGAAGCACAAAAGTTTACAGTCATCGTTATTAAAAAGGTGTGATTGCTGGCCTCTCTTTGTACCCTCAAAAAGAGTCTGTTCATGTAGATTTCTACTGAATCACTGGTTTGCCACCATGTTTATTAGAGCAGGATAATAGTTTTATAAGTCCCATTTAGAGTTTAAAAAAAAAACGTGAAGAAGGTTGTGTTTGGAGCCTCCACTCACTTCTAAGAAAACAGTTTTATTGTAAAATCAGTCAACAAAATCTCCGTAACAAGCCTGTAGGTGAAGGATGTTAGCTGTGTGCTTCCTGACTGAACGTCTGGCTCTGCCATGACGGCTGGTACATGTCTGATGACCAGCGTTTAACAACCAAACAACCTGGAACTTGTGTCCAATCATCAGAAGGTCCAACAGATATTTAAAATCAGCATTTTGTAGCATTACTGCTGCAGAAGGGAATGTTTGGGCTAGAAAAGGTAGTTTTCTGCAGAAGCCTTGTTGGTGGATTTTTTTCCTCTAGCCGCTCCAAGGAGGCTTTTAGTGTTTGCAAAATGGGGATGCAAGTAGCTCTTGGGGTACTTGGAGAAACTCCAGGGGTTATATTAGAAATATACAGGGGGTAACTTGTCTTTTATATCTTAGCTAATACATGTCACTTCAATTTGTATGATGAGGTGAGTCAGTTCAGGTGGTCAGGGTACTACATACAAGTAGAAATGTACACGTAAAATAACTTCTAGATCTAGAAAACTTACTCTGACCATCACGTGGAAATCTGGATTCTTCCCTTCCTGATACCTGGGATTAAATGTGTCATATGGCAAATATGTAAATAGAACATAAAAATAAAGTTAATTTTAAAGATTATATAGATACAAATATAATATAGAAATTTAGATATGAAAAATATTAAATATTTGTATATTGATTTAAAAATATTTCAAATATATCAAATTGATCTATTTTATAATACATTTAAAAAAATATATAAAATGTTATGTTTTAGATATAAAATATAATTAACAAAAAATAAATAAAACAAATCTGTAAATTAATAAAGTAATTATAGAAATGTGTAATTTGTCACGTTCCTTTGGGATTAATAAAGTATCTTTAAATTAATTTCAACTGAGGCAAAATACAGTTGAAACTTTTTGCTCCAGAAATTTCAAATTTAGAATATTTTCTAAAATGATGGTTCGTTAAGTACAAACAAATGTTTTCAGTTTCTAAGGTAAAAATGTGGAGTCTGTTATTCGTAGATTCTTGTTATTTTTTACTGGAAACCAGAATGAGCTGAATGTGGAACCTGAATTAAAATGTAAATTGATATTACTTGATTAGGGGGCACTGGGAGCTCTGGTTTAGGGGGTACTAGGAGCCCTAAAATGTGAGAACCACTGGAATGTGACAAGAAAACAGGAATTACAGGGTTGTGTCTCTGAATACTCGGTGTATCTTTACATGAGTTAGTGGATTTCTAGCAAAGTAATGCTCCTGTACTTGATTCTGAATGTGGCTGTATTCTTTATTCCTGACTTAAACTTAATTTATTTTTATTTCAGCTCTTTTGACAAGCCAGAGCCTGACAGCTCAGACCAGGTAAGACCAGGCTGGGTGTCTTGTTAATGCTTTAACTCAAAGCCAAGCTGTTAGAAGTTGTGGTTTTTAAGTCATGTTTCAGAGATCTGCCTCAGTGTTTGACTGACACCTTGTGGATAAATGTTGCGGTTGCATTTTCTCCAGTGTGACTTGTCTCCTTGATTTCTCCTTGCGGGCAAAGACCAAAGCTGCTGCTGCTTCCTCTCCTAACAAAGGAAACTCAAGTGAAGGAATCTTTGGTGGTAAGAAGGCTCGCGCCTCATTCGGCCGCGGCTTCTTCAAGCTACGTGGAGGCAAACAGACGGCCGGCGCCCCAAACCTCGGTCAGATTTCTACTCTACATGAAGCCACATTCAGATCTGTACGTTTTCCTGTCTCTGTAAAGTGAATGTGATCATTTCTACAGCTGAGACTGAGCGTAAAGGCACCGATCACCTCGACTTGGCTGGTGTTCCTCCACAGAAATCTAGAAATGCTGCTCCTCTGCCGGCTTCTCCAGAAACCAAGAAGAAGTCCAAAGGGTTACGTAGATTTTTCAGCAGGTGAGAGATAAATCTTTAAAAATGATCGTGAAGTAATGGCGGAGGATTATTTGTGGGCTCACGGTGTTTTTCTTTGGTAGGCTAAAGAGGAGCCACTCCACCTCCTTTAATCTGGACGATGCAGCAGAGATGGAGTTCCGGAGGGGCGGAGTCAGAGCCACCGCCGGACCCCGACTCGGCTGGTCGCAGGAAACAAAACACAAGTTGGTGTTCTTAAAACTCCAAAAAACAAAATAACAGCCAAGCTTAGGAACGTTTAAACCCAGACAGACAGAAATTCATTTCAGTAGCTGCAGGACACGTTGGCTGCTTCTTCCTGCAAGTTTTAGTCATATGATGTCGAGTCGGTTCCTCTTTAAACTGGATGCTCACTTTCTTAACCCTTCTAGGTCCTCAGGACTTTTTTCCCCCAGATTTCTGTTGTTACTCATATGGGATCATTTTTAAGAAAGTTTTTTTTTTTCTTTTTTTTATTGTTGATTTAAATTTTTCTTAACATTAAATAACACACCACAGTCAAATTTACTGACCTTTCAAGTGGTTAGAGGGCAGATAAGTCCCAAAAATGTTAAAAAGACCTTACAGATCATATTTTTTACAGTTTTCTTTGAAATTTTATTTTTTAAATCTTTCACTTAACCACAGTCCTAATTAAAAGCACCAATAATTTACCCTTTAAATACCAGTCTGATCACATGATGCTAGTCTTTTTAATTAATAAAACAAAAAAAAAGTCGTTCAAAAAATAAAGAAATTAGGAGCTGTGGAATTTTTTAAAATAAATCTTAAATATAATAAAAATAATAATCCAGAGCTGCAAGACATGCATGTGATTCTACATAAGAACAGTGACATCATGTGATCATACTCGTTTTTAAAGGCTTAGAATACCTTCTTTATCTTATTTTGATTAGGCCTGAAGTTGATTGAAACATTAGATTTTTATAGCAGTTCTTGGGACTTTTTTGTCCCAAAGACCCAACAAGTTAGTAAAATAAAAAAATCTGACATTGTTAAAAAAAAACAAGTAAATTAATAAATAAATGAAATATTATTCATTTTGAGGATAGTTAAGGCTCATCTTTAAATAAAATCCCCAACCCCAAAATATCTGATACGCAAAATAACTCATTTTTTGTCAGGGAGATAATGTGATCATGTGGCCATTTAAAGTTGAAAAAATTTAAATAATTACACGTTTAGTATTTTTTATTAGGACTGGAGTGATATGAAGGGAAACATATCTTGTAATGACCCGACAGTGTGGTGAACTGAAAGGAGGTTGACGGGTTTTCCAACATGTTTTTGCATCAAGTGTTAAACCTACAGTTTTCATGGTTAAATAAATTGTGTCTTTTTTTCAGTGCCGTGGACGCTCCTTTCTCTCAGTGGGGTAAAGATGAGGTCTGTATTTGGCTCCATGAGCAGGGCCTCAGCTTTCATGTTGCTCTCGGCCAGAACTGGATCAAATCGGGCCAAACGCTGCTGCAGGCATCGCAACATGACCTGGAGAAGGTAGGAGCTGGTCTAAACAGAAAATCATCTGATTTAATGTGGAGAATTTAACTTGTATTCCTAAAAGAAATCATTCAAATGAAGCTGGCGTCTTTAAATGGTTTTAGAGAGAAATGTGAGAAAGCAGCAGGTTCAGATCACATGGTCCTTCCTGAAACTCCTCTCTCTGGTTTCCTCCTCAGGAGCTGGGCATGAAGCAGCCTCTCCACAGGAAGAAGCTGCAGCTCGCCCTGCAGGCTCTCAGCTCAGAGGATGATGATCTGAAGGGCAAACTGGACCATAACTGGGTGACCAGTGAGTAACGGCTTCTGTCATGTCAGATGTCAGTTTCTGCCATGCGCTGATTGATGATTGTTTTCAGGATGGCTGGATGACATCGGCCTCCCGCAGTACAAAAGCAGCTTTGATGAAGCTCGAGTTGATGGACGGATGCTGCACTACATGACCGTGGTGAGCTGCAGAACCCTGGTTGCACCATGGGCCGGGATCCAGACTGGCTGTGCTGATGGGGAGGCTACTGGCCCTGCCAGGAATGTCTCCCACAGGGCATGGTGGGAGGGTTGAGTGTGATGTGGCTGTGTGAAAGGGAGTGTTTTTGGGTACGAAGTGGGGGAGGCTGTGAGTGAGGGGTTACAGGGTGGATAGATGGGGGAAGTGGTAGAGCAAGATGTGCGGCTAGAACATCGGGGTAGATGCTGGCCCATGTCTGGGGGGCCCTGGTCCTCCTAAGCGTGGTGCGGGCCCTCTGCCTTGGAGGGGCTCTTGGGGCCTTGGACCCTTCACTCTGGCTGCCGTAGACGGCCGGTGCCTGCCAGGGCTTGTGTCCCGTGACCACGGGGGGCTCTGACTGGGGCTTTTCTCTGCCACCCCCGGGGTGGGTCTGGGGTGGTCTTCGTGGTTAGTGTGTGTATGTGTTATTGCTATGTCATCTATTTTGGTGTGGAAAGGCTTGTTTAATATGCATGAATTGCGTTTTTATCAAGCAAAGCACTTTGTGTTGCCTTCGGCATGAAAAGTGATTTAAAAAAAAAAGAAAAGTTTGATTTGATCTTTTGTATTATCACCAACTTCTCAGGAACGGTAGTGTGTAGCTCTGGGGTAAACTGTGCTGGATAGCTTACCCTTTAGATGATCTACGGATGTTTTCCAGGCATTTATATCCCGTCCATAAGGTTTACAATCCAGCCACTAAATGTTGTGTTTATTCATGATCCATAATATCACCTTTATCACATTTTCATTAAAAAAAAAAAGACATATCTGACTACTATGTTGCTAAGAGACCTATTATTTGACCTGGAAATGATGAAGTCACTTCCTGTTAAACTTTCCACCAATCACAGCGTAAATTGACAAAAATAATGCTGCTCTATGGCTGGAATAAAGCCAAGAAGATGTTTCTGATACACGGTGGCGCCACAAAGCAGCTGAGCTGGAATTGCTTTAGTGAGGATAGCAGGTAAATAGTAGCAGAAATAACTGGAAATGAGAAAAAGTGGAAACATGGAAATAGTTTCTATTTTTTCTCCTGAAAGCCGAGACTTGCGAGATGATGTGCAGATGAGAAAAGGCTTGTTCACCGTTGATCTGTGTGTTATTTCTACAAAGGTTTGTTAGTAATAAATTCAGCTTTCTTCTTCTGGTCGGCCTTTATGCTGCTATAGCATGATGATACATTCATTTTACATCATTTTAGCCTCAGAATCTGACAGCTGAGGCTGTCCTGGAAACATCATGTCTGCGTGCTGACTGGGATTTAAAGGGTTGAGCTTCTACATGCAGTTTTACAAAACAAACTTAACAGGGGGACCAAATGTAGCAAAAAATGTCTTTAGGTTTTTGGGATTAAACCTGCTGGTGTTGCTTTTAAGCTCTAGTTAAAGCTGATCTTAGTTCTCTGATGCTGAATGATTCACTCTGAACCTGTTTTCCAGGAGGACCTGCTGTCCCTGAAAGTCGGCAGCGTTCTTCATCATCTCAGCATCAAGAGGGCCATTCAAGTCCTGCGTCTCAACTTCTACGACCCCAGCTGCCTCCGACGACGACCCTCAGATGAGGTGTTAAACAATTCAGAACACACTCCTTTTATTTCGGTTTACCTTTCTTAATAATGCGTTTTTTCTGTTTGCTTTAACCAGAACAACATCACGCCAGCTGAGATCTCACAGTGGACTAACCACAGGGTGATGGAGTGGCTGCGCTCCGTGGATCTGGCAGAGTATGCCCCCAACCTGAGGGGTAGCGGAGTTCATGGAGGGCTGATGGTGAGGATAGAGACGTGCGGAGATGTAAACTGTCTGATCCAGACACTGACCTCTTTGTTTCTCCATGTCCCATGAAGGTGTTGGAGCCTCGTTTCAACGTGGAGGCTCTCGCCCTCCTGCTCAACATTCCACCCAACAAAACCTTGCTGAGGCGCCACTTGGCCACACACTTCCACCTGCTCGTCGGCTCCGAGGCACAGCGGCTCAAACAGGAGTGCCTGGAAAACCCCGACTATACCGTCCTCACAGCCACTGCCAAGGTCAAGGTAACTCTTCCAACTATTAAACAGGCAGTTCTGGCCAGGACAGCAGAGACAAACGTATAATGATGGAACATGTTTCTGGCCCAAAGTACAACCACTCAAACAACTGGTTCTGGGATCAGGTTAGTTACAATAAAATCAAACAAAAATAAGGATTGGAGGGAAACTTTTAAATGACAGAGCCTGTGTGTGTGTGTGTGTGTGTGTGTGTATACCGTGAGGAAAACAAGTACTTGAACACCCTGCTATTTTGCAAGTTCTCCCACTTAGAAACATGGAGGGGTCTGAAATTTTCATCGTAGGT
>JBAMHW010000026.1:24109835-24122210 GCA_037177495.1 Rhadinocentrus ornatus | reverse complement strand
ACTAGAGACGCTGAATAAACGACTTACACTTTGAGGCCTGCGTTTGTGTCCGACTTTCAGCCGAGCCACCCTCACATCCACATCATATCAATTCAGATGGCCTGCAAAGCTAATCAGTAATGTTGTGGCAAAGCGATCTGGCTCGGTCCATAACTCCAGAGTCATTTGGACCTCTGCAATCAGCACCTATCACAAGGTGAGCCAGACAACCTCTATTAAAAATCCCTCTTCACTTAATAGCTGGGTCAGGAATGTCCCTCTGTTTATAAGGTTGTGGTGATGACATTTTGTCTTGGTAATTTCACCGGTGTACAACTGGTGGACAGAGGGTATGCCTGCCAGCCTTTTCTCCTGACACTATTTGCAGACCCTCAGGAAGCACTGCAGCCATATAATAATGTACATTCCAAGACAAGGGCATGGATAGAAATGACCTTTGACCTCTTAAAGGCATACTTTCAATGTCTTCACCACAGGCCCAGGCAGGACATGGGACATCATGGTAGCCTGTGCTGTCCTCCACAACATGGCCTGCTGTGGAAGGAGCGGAAACCCAGCGTGCCACCACACATGGACTGAGACAATGCTGCCATCTTCCCAGATGACAACAGTGGTTGGCTGGTCGGAGACCAATATGTCTTAAACAATTTTAGTTAATATGTAACTAGCTCTAAAGAAACTTCTACCAGTGAGCTCAGGACCTGCAGCCTGTTCATGAAACAAGTCTGTAAAACCAGATGACTGTTGACCAGCATTTTGATTTTTTTAAAAGATTGAAAGAATTAGCGGACCAAAGTCTTCTCAGAAAGGTAACATCTACCAAACAGAGTCAGACCACAGCTGCTCGAGGAAAGATGGGAAAGGCATTCATTCACTCACTATTTTTTAAATGTCTGCGGTTGATTTTGCTGTCAGAATTCTGAGAGTATTAAATATTTAACTGCATGAGTTGGTACAAACGTTGCTACCTGAAAGCAATGAAATTTTCACTTTAAGTGCTGTCCATTAAACACCAGATGTGCTATATGTGCCTGTGCACAACGTGTTTATACACAGTCAGGAGGTGCAAGAGGTTGTGGTCAGCTGGGCCCAGCGAGGAAAAGGAAGTGAGTAGTACGCCTTCTTGGTGTTGACTAAGAACAGGTCCAGGATTTAATTGTCTCTGGTATGGCATGTGACATATTGGGTGAATTTGGGCAGAGAGGATGATGAAGAGGATGAATGAAGTCTCCGGAGATGAGGAGGAGGACATCAGGAAGCTGTGTCTGCAGCCTGCTCACTGCTGAGAGCAGGACATCACAGGCTGCATCAGCATTATCAGAGAGGGATGTGGGATGATTTACACTATAACCGTGAGGGCACGAGTGAACTCCTTGGCAGATAGTAAGGCCTCATGCTGACGGCCAACAGTTCAATGTCCTTGCAGCAGTGCTCCTCATTGACAGAGATGTGCCCCGGGGTTACACCATCTACCATTAACAAACACTGCCAGCCATCCTCCTTTCCTCTTACCACTCTCCTTGCCTCTGTCAAGGAGTGTGAAGCCGTCCAGTTCGGCAGCCGTGTTCGGAGTTAGCACAGTTAGCCACGTCTCTGAACAGCAGGAGGCTGCACACCCGATACTCCCACTGATGCCGGGTCTGCGCCGCTAACCCATCCATCTTTTTGGGAAGAGACCTTACATTCCCCATGATGATGGAGGGGGGGATAAGCAGATAACATCTCATTCTGGCATGGTGACATCCGCGTGGCGTCCCCGTCTCCTCCTCTTCAGCTCGTGGGGAACTTTGAGTCCCTCCTCAGGTAGCACCACCGTTATATGCAGGGAAAACAGCTGATCACTGCTGTAAACAAAGCTGGCTCCCTGTGAGGTCTCCGGACACAGTAACAAAAATTGAGAAAACAAGTAGAGTCCCCAGTACTAACTTCACTACTCTTGTGTGCAAGATAAAAGAAGATTTAAAACACACAAAAACAAAAAGTAGAAAAAACAGAAGTAGTAAAAAGTAAAGAAAAGCTTAGCTGTGAGAAGAAGCTGCTGTTACAGACTCGCATGGCGCCGTAATACTGCGGGAGTGAGTGTGTGACTCTTTATTTAAAAAGAGATGCAGAGGCCTAAAGAGCCTTCAGTGATGAAGAAGATATTCTCACAAGTGTTTAAAAAAACCTCATCAATGATGGTTTTATGAACAAATGAATCAGTTCTGGTTTGGGTACAAGCGGTAAGACATGTCGCTTCTGAGTCTCGTGGTAAAAATCTGAGATTTGTGAGCTGTGACAAGCCTAATCAATTTCACTCAATTACCACCCTGCCTGAGGGGATCATCTTGTTTGTAGTGACTCCTTTTTGAATGTATGAATTTTTCATTTCGTCTCAGTAATGCATCAGAAAGAGACTGACTTCATTTAGTCTTTGTCTCAAATCAAAGCCGAAACATCACACACTGTAATTGTATACTTGGTTAAATCCATCCAAATGATGATGTGCATGGTAATTACTGTAAGACATGCTGCAAAAAGCTCTGAGATAAATACTACAGGCACTAACAGAGTGCAGAGAATTGCATCCACTGAGCAATTGGCTTGTCAAATTGCAAAACCAGGATGATTTAACATGAATTGCCTTTGATTACACTATTATGACAAAAAGCCTCCAAACTTGATTTGTTAAATGAGCTCCCATTTATCAATGCTGATATACACCCAAACGTTTCCTGCTTTTTACTAGAGTATTTGACAATAAAATGTTGTTAGAGAGTTTGATGGTTGTTAATGGGTAAAAAAAAATGTACCTGGATTTGTTCAAATGGGACTTCAAAGCTAAAGGACTCGTTGTAGTAAGGGTTGAGGGTGTTCTTCTTGATTGTCGTCTTCTTCTTCTTCAGCCTCTTGCCGTTCTGCATCAGGTGGATCTTCACGTATGGATCTACAGGAGTAAAGAAGATGGTTAAAATAAGAAAAACTGATGTTTGTGAGGGGCAGTGGTTAGAAGACATGGCCGTCTGCCTCCCGAGTGTTTACATCATTAACCTTCTTCTATCAAGAGCCTCATTGGCATCTGTCCGAATGCCATCTCAAGTGGCACCCAAGTGCTCTGCTTCATTTGTCCTCATTCACTCAGAAGCAATCGTGCAGAGTGTCTCTAAAAACAGCAAAATACTTCTCACCCTTGTAAATCCTTCTAATTTTTTTAGGCAAGGCAGTTTATTAGTATAGCACATTTAATGTACAGAACAATCCAAAGTGCTTTACAAACAACATTAAAAGCATTGCAGGTGGTGCAAAGAAAGGATTGAGAAGTAGTAGAAGGCAGCAACAAATAGTAAAAATCACAATAAAATCATGAATTAAAATGATTAAAACAAGATCAGTTAAAAGTTACCATGCAGATTTCATGCATAGATGCATGAGAACAGAAATGTTTTAACCTGGATTTAAAAATGTCTACGTTTGGTGAAAGTTTAATCTCCACTGGAAGTTTGTTCCACTTGTTTGCAGCATAACAGCTAAATGCTGCTTCTCCATGTTTAATCTGGACTCTGCTCTGGACTAATTGACCTGAGTCTTTGGATCTAAGAGCTCTGCTTGGTTTATATTCTCTGAACATCACCCAGATGGATTCTGAACCTAAACTGTTCTGGGATGTAAACGATCAGAAGGTTAAAATGTATTCTGTGACTGGAAACCAGTATAAACTGGAAACCAGTGTAAAGATGTTATAACTGGTGTGATCTGTTCAGATCTCTTAGTCATGGTTAGAACTCCAGCAGCAGCATCTGGATAAGCTTCAGATATTTAATGCTCTTTCTAGGAAGTCCTGTTAAAGACCAGTACAGTAATCCAGCCTACTGGAGATGAATACATGGATGAGTTTCTCTTGGTCTTTCCTGGAAGACTAAACTTTTAATTCTGCTGGTGTTTCTTTGCTGATAAAAAGCTTCTTAATGACAGCTTTGATGTGGCTACTGAAAGTCAGATCTGAGTCTATGAAAACTCCAAGGTTACGAAGTTGGTTGGTTGTTGTAAGAGCCCGAGTCTCCAGGTGTTTACCAGTGCTGACCCTCCTCTCTTTGCTACCAAACAGAATAATCTCAGTTTTGTCTTCAATTGTAGAAAATTCTCCTTCATTCAGACCCCTACTCAGTAAGTCTGTTGGGTTACAGGCGTCTGGCACATAAAATTGTGTATCATCTGCATAACTGTGATCATTAATGCTAAAGTTCTGTAATATTTGACCAAAAGGGAGCATATACAAGTTGAACAGAAGAGGTCCAAGAACTGATCCCTGGGGGACTCCACAAGCCATGGCCACTTGCTCAGGTTCATTGCTGCCGATCAGAACTAAGTAACTTAAGGACCGCTACAGAAAGTCCAACCCAGTTTTCCAGCCTGTGCAACTGGATTCTGAGATCTACAGTATCAAATGCAGCACTGAGATTCAGCAGAACCAGGACGGATACATGACTAGAATCAGTCATTTAACACCTTGACCAGAGCTGTTTCAGTGCTGTGACGATGTCCGAAGCCAGACTGAAATTTTACTAGATTTCCACTTTGATTTAAAAAGTTATTAAGCTGGTATAATACAACTTTCTCAATGTTTCTTAATGTTTCGGCTAAACAAGTTTGCAAATTGGTTTTATTTCTCAGTGGAAAGGAATTCTGGGCTAAACTGTTTTCAGGGCTGAAGGAGGATTTGTAAGTTTTTCAATCATAGCAAACAGAGTGAGAATTGTTGACTTTCTTATTAATCCTTCCAGATAAATGCAGCTCTCTGGACTTGCACAACTCATTGTTACAGCTACACAGGCTTTGTTTGTACAACTCAGAGTGAATCTGAAGTTTACTTTCTCGCCACTTCCGCTCAGTTTTCCTGCATTCTCTTTTTAGGCTCGTGACCACAGTGGTGTTTCTCCATGGTGTTTTCTGTTTGCTCAAGGTGCTCCTGATACGTATCGGTGCCACAGCATCCATTAAATTCAAGACTTTCAGATTGAAATGATCCAGGAGTCCATTAGCTGACTGCTCTGGTTGTTGGTAACATAGCTATGCCTTTCACAAACTGAGTACTTGTTCCTTCAGTAATGTACCTCTTCCTAACCGAGAAGCAGCTTATTTGATCTACTGATCGCTCAGAATGTCTAAACATAATACAAAAATGGCCAGCCAAGGCCAATTCAGTGACCACAACAGAAGAAATACAAAACCTTTAGAGATAACCAGGTCCAGAATGTGACCTCGAATGTGGGTCGGTTCTTTTATATGTTGCCACAAACCAAACATGTCCAGTATAGAGGAAAATTCCTTTACATTACAATCCGTCATGTTATCTATGTGAATGTTAAAGTTCCTTGTTCAGATGAAATTGTTAAAATTTTAACCATTTTAACCTTTTTTTTTTTCTGGTCAATGATTTACAAATTAAATAAATGGAGGTTTCGGGTTGTTTTCTTGTTTAAAAAATGAGAACATGACTCGCCTAAAGTCTTAAAAACATTTCTGCAACCTTTACCCTCAACTGCCTGTTATCACCTAGAATATTTGTTGAAATATTGTAAATAAAATCATTGCATTCTGATATTATAATAATATAATTATATATAGTCTTTGAAGAGCCCAACATCTATTAGAGCCCAACCGATTGGATTAAATTGGCCTATAGTGGTATTTTCACCACCATAAGGCTGTTTAACAATACTGGTCACTGACGTGTGGTATGTTACTGGAAACAGAAAGCTGTATATTCTCCCAATGTCATGCTTCTACCAGGCCTAGTAAATGCCGTTAAAACGTTATCACTGTCTCCGCCTCATCAATACACTACAACAGGCGACAAAGATAAATATTAAAATTTTTACGAGGGGAAAGAGGACACTCGGTGTCAGTACCGGTGAATGCAATGGCCCTTTTTGGAAGAACTGACAAGCCAGAAAATGAGCCATGGTCAATGTACATTGAGCGACTAGAGCGGTTCCTCGAGGCTAACAACGTAGCCAAGGAAAAACATGTAGCCACATTGCTAAGAGTCATGGGCTCGGCTAAATATGGACTTTTAAGAACCTTGGTGCAGCCTGACAAACCCAAAGACAAGATGTTTGATAAAACTGTGGCCATTCTAAAAAGACATTATGAGCCAAAGCCTTTACTAGTGGCAGAAAGATTTCGTTTCAGCTAGTGCAACTAGAAGGCTAACCAGCCCGTAGTGCTGTATGTGGCCAAGGTAAAACAGTGCGCAGTCAACTGTGTTTGGGGCGAACTTAGGACTCTTCTCTGCGGGATCGATTCATCTGTAGGGTACAAAATTAAGCCTGTCAGCAAACACTACTTTCAGAAAATTATCTCACTCTCGCCAAAGCAATTGAGATTGCTCTCAACATGGAGACAGCTGACAGAGATGCCCATCAGCTCAGGAGAACTGAGGGTGAACATGTGGACAAGGTAAAGCTGCAAGGAACAAACACCTGCTACAGGTGCAAAGAGAAGAATCACCATGCCAGTGAGTGTCATTTTAAAGAGACTGAATGCCATATTTGTGGAAAAATTGGAAACATTAAAAAAGCATGCAATTTCAAGACACGGGCAGAAAGTGTAAAGAGAACACACAGCTAACACATAAAGGAAAAAAAACCACGAAGTATGTGGAAGTTGAAGTTGAGACTGATTTGGGAGATTATTACCATTCTGACCATCACAAGTGAGAAGGTGGAATGGTACAAAGTACATTGTTGGTTGCTGGTGTTGATTTGCAGATGGTGGTGCAGTTAGGAGCATTATATCACAACAGATCTATAAGAAGAAATCATCACACCTGCCGCTACAGAAAAGCACAGTCAAGCTTAGAGCTTATAATGGGGGCCATATTCCTGTTCTGGGTCAAATAACAGTCAGAAATATGAAGGACAGTGAAGGATTTGCCACTTTTATTTGTTAAAGGAAAAGGGGGCAACTCTCTGTGGTCGTAACTGGCTTAAATGTCTCAGCTTAAACTGGCAACAGATAAAGGACCTGCATGAAAAGAAAACACTTAAAGGTGTGCTGAATACATACTCTTAAGTATTTACAGAAGAGCTGGGAACTCTAAAGGACATTAAGGCTTTTACAAACACAGACCCGTAACCTTTTCCATGAAAGAGCGAGTGGAGGAGGAGCTCAGGAGACTGGAGGAAGCTAACATCATTTCTCCTGTGAAGCACAGTGAATGGGCAGCACCCACAGTGCCAGTGGTAAAAGGAGAAGTCACTGCGCTTATGTAGGAAATATAAAGTATCCGTAAACCAGGCAGTTGAAACTGATAGCTACCCCTTGACTTGTTTAGAAGAGCCGCTGGAGCCAGTGCCCCATGACGGGGGTGGGGGGATCACTTCTCATTCCTCATACTCTGCATTCTGACACAGTCACTGAGTTGTCCAGTGGGTTTATGCAGATTATTAAGAGATACTTTGGTTTAAGTTTTTAAGTTTTTGTGTGTTTCTGGTACTTTGGTTGTTGTTGTGGTACATTTTTGTGTTTTTTTTTGTTGTTGTTTTTTTTTTTAATCTGCTTTTGATTTGGTTATTAATTAGAAACTCCTAATGATTCTCAGCTTAGTTTACCTGTAAAAGCTATAGAAAATTCTCAGTTGTGACTTATTACCGGCTTATTTCTGCACAGGCATGTCCGAACAAGCCTGGACTTCCTTAAGCCATGCACCAGAGTTGGTGCGCAGACGACAGTATCGAAAGGATCTTCATGATCGCAGGACTGTGGTTCGTTCCTGTCATATAGCTGACATTTTATACCTGCGTGGCACAGTGGGAGGAGAACCCTAGTGGGTTCCTGGGTTAGTGATGAAACGCACTGGCCCTATGTTATATGAAGTCAGAGAGCAGGATTCTGAGAAACTGCACACCGTGCGAATCAACTGCGACCTCAAGTCATTGCTGTACCTGAAACAGGTGGTATGAGCTTGTCAACTGAACAGATGGACAGTGACGAGTGCAGAGTGGTTTAGGATTGTGCAGAGCCCAAATTGCTCCCAGAGTCCCAGTCTGTGGTTCTTAGGTGCTCAACCCATGTGGTAAAACCACTAAAATGATACATGCCTTAACATTATCACTGTTGTATTTGTATTCATGCAATACATTCATAATGTTTGAGCCTCGTTCAACAGCATTAATATTCTTTGTAAACGTGCAGTTAAATTGAGGCAGTGTGAAGTTATGTTTACGGATTATCCAGAAATAACTACTAAGTTGACCTTTAGCACCTTTAACGCTAGATTTTCTGTTGTTTAACTAAAGTATTTCAGCTGAGAATTTATCATTTTAAAAGGTCAAAGATGTGGTATATTCAACACCATAAGGCTGTTTAAGAATACTGGTCACTCACATGTGGTATATTATACAGAAAACAGGAAGCTGTATATTGTCCCTGTGTTACGTGTCTATCAGGCCTAGTAAATGCCCTGTCTCCATCTAATTAATACACTACAGTGATTATAGCCCTTTTCAAAATAATCATAATGGGCCGGAGTTTAGCAGATAGAACATTGATATATTCTGAATTACTCATAAAACAGTAAATGTTAAGTGTCGGAGTCGTGCAGAATGATGTTGTTGTGCCATTTGTCAACTAGATGGAGCTGCGACTCCATTCAATCCTCAGTCGTCACCGCTGTCAGTAATTACAGCAGTAGCTACAGCCAGGCAGCTCTAAAGGGGTAGGCAGAGTGGAGCTTGATCACAGGTACGTTCATAATGTGAAATTAATAATGACTCAACAAGTTTTAGTTTAACTCTGTGTCATGATAGTGACCCATGCTTCGTTGCCTCAGTAATGCAGAATGAGCATTCATCACTCTGTAAGCGGCATGTAATGGAGTAGATATAATGTGATTTAACATTAAAGAGCATCAGAGGGCTGCATAAATAATGTTTTTCCAGTAATTTCACTAATTATATTGCTTATATATAGCATGGTGCGGCTGTGTCCAGACGCTGTCCGGACTGCTGTGCTTAAGCTGTGCTTAAGCTGTGTTTTATTTCTTTTTATTTAGTTTTCCTAACTTTTGTTATCTCAAGCAGGATAACTTATGACTGCAGTACTGTTGGACATTGGAAAACATGTTACAAACAAGTTCTCAAATTTTACAAACAAGTTTTCAGACTTATTTCACGGGGACCAGGAGTGGCCGACGACGATCCAGCATGGACACACGTTACAAAAACAGAGAAAGAAAAAGCACTGAGGATGTCGAGGCGGCGTTCGGAACAGGCTGAGATCCCAGGCCCATCACCCACTTCAGCCTAGCATCCTACTTGCTAATGTCCAGTCCCTGGAAAACAAGTTGGATGAACTCAGGGGTCGCGTGAGATACCAAGTACAACATTTTCTGTCTGACCGAAACATGGCTCACTCTGGTGCTGGACCGGGCCATATCACCGTCAGAATTCTTATCTATTTTCATTAAGGACAGTACGGAGGAATCAGGCAAGCCATCATTGTGACGGCCATATAAATTTCACCACACGCAAAATCCCACAGCACTATTGGACCTACATGATGCGCTGTGTCCACAAGACCAGACACCCGGACGCTGCCCTCATCGTGACAATCACAAGGCTAGCCTTAAAAAAGTTATGGCGACTTTTTATCAACACATCACGTGTGCCACCAGAGGGAATAACATCTTGGACTACTGCTACACACAACTGAAAGAGGCTACAAAGAGGTATTTTTGCCTCCTGTCGGAAAATCAGACATACCATTTTCCTCGTGCCAAAGTACAAACAAAAGATGGTGTAGGAGGGGGCTCCACAAGGTAGGTGAGGTGTCATGAGTCTGGCTTTATCCCCTGGTTTACTTTAATGCTTCAATTTTGCTCGTTTGGTTTGTGTTTTTTGGTATTTTAGTTCTTGTTCGGTGTCAGTTCTTGGTTTCTTGCATTTAGGGTCATGTTCTGATTTATGCTCATTTGTTCACCTTGTCTAATTTGTCCATTCACTTCACCTGTGTCTTAGTTCCTTAATGTATTTAAGCCATTGTTCCAGTTCATCGTTTGTTTGACTCCAGCTTTTGTTAGTCCTGTTTAGTTTTTCCATGCCCTGCCATGCCCGTATTATGGTTCAGTAGTATTAAATCCTTTCAGTTGCACAGGTTGGCCTCCTGCTTCTTTAAAGCCTGCACTTGGGTCCTCACATCCACAGCTTCCGTGACAGTGAGGTGCTGGAATGACCAGGCGGAGGCTACGCTGCAGGAAGCTCTGTTGGGCATTGAATGGGACATGTTGCAGTCCAGCTTGCCGAATGTCAGCGAGTTAACGGCAGTGACGACGGACTTTATTGCTAAGCTGGTAGATTATGTTGTTCCCATGACAATTGTCCGTTTTTTTTCCAAACCGGAAGCCATGGGTGGACAAATCTATCGGAAAAGCACTGAGGGAGCGGGCTGCTGGCTACAACTCAGGAATTCTCACCGGCAGGAGGTACAGACACGGAGTTGCAGGGTTTTTTTCACCATCACGACTCCAGGAGCCTGTGGCAGGGACTGCAAACCGCTCTTGTGAGTGCAGATGTTGCTCTGGATGAGGGCCCTATGTACAACACTTTAAATTGTCTTGTATATGAAAGGTGCTATAGAAATAAATGTGCCCTTGCCATTATGACTGAAATAGGTCATTAAAACGACTGCATCCCTCATTTGATGTCCCGTAAATGAAAGACAAGGCAGGCTTTTCCCACCATGCCTGTGCTCTCCACAGATGCCGCTCTATAACACATGGAGACGGTATTGTGCACCTAAACAACCTAATTCCTTTTTCTAAAACGTCCAGATGCTTCATGCATCGTGGCAGAAAAGTTGCCTCGAATGGCTGAAAACAATGAAAATACAGAATCTGATTAGAAATGATTTGACATGAATAAGATTTAAACATATCAATGATATAATATCTCTGGGTTAATGCACACCACACTGTTGGTGCGTCATGTTCTTAAGGTTCTCTGATCTGAATCATGAACATCTTAAAGGCTATATAGAAAACAAACAAACAAAAAAAAACACCACTCTATGTCATTCCTCGATTCCTGAGCAGCACAAATAACCACAATAATCTAAGAGATGCTAATTATTCAATTCTTGCCTGAAGCTAACAACATACCTCTCTGGCTCCTGGACCTCAGAGCTGTGCGTCGGCATGAAAAAGTTCTAAGACTCTGAATCAGAACTTATAATTAGTTCATAAAACACCAGTTGCTTGGAGAATCTGGACTTATCTCTGGATCCCATATGCACAAAGTCTCTATAAAGCTTTGGGATTTTTGATGTTTGAAAAATATCTGATTCTGTTATTGGAACGCTGAGATTTTTACAACAACAAATATTAAACGAGCTTAGCTCTTTTAATCTTTTATCCAATTGAGGAGGGGGGGCTGATGCAGACGGACCGCCTTAATCAGAAGAGCTGAACTGAGATGAAAATAGAGGGGAAATAATTTGCATGAACAGAGTCAGAAAGAGGAAAGCGACAGAATAAATAGATGAAAGCGAGTGAAAAGGTAACAAGCTCCTAATGGAGTGGGTGTCCATTATTACTCTCCTGTTGAGAGGAGCTGGAGTGCTGGGATGAGGAAAAACAGTGGAGGGCCACGCGCATGAGCTGTCACTTTATTACAGGAGATGCATGAATCCAAAGTAAATAAGAAGCTCTTATCTGGTCTCAGCTAGAATATTTCAAAAAGCAAAGGCCCTTTGGATGCTGAATTTATTAACCATATCAGAGACACTCAGAACTGATGAAAGCTGAGAAATGTCCAAACAACACAAACGTTGAAGAAGACCTGAAATATTTTTCTATCATGGAGATGCTCCTGTAAAATTAAGATGCAGCATCAAAGACTGAGATTGATGTTGGTGGAAATGCCTGTAAGGTAAACCTTAAAAACGTCGACAAGGGAGGCTAATAAAAACTGGCCAATCTAATAACAGATAAAGGGTTTTACAAGAAATTAATCCTAAAAGAGACAGAAGGTCATTATCGCGTAAACGCATTAATTATTAATACCGTTCAATCTTTTATTACACGTTAACGCAGTTTTATTTTTTTTCTTTAAAAGTTGCTGCTCACTGGCTCTGAACCACCTGAGAAACCACATGCAAAGGCTGCAGTCCAGGCCTCTTCCTCTGTGTCTGGTCCTGCTGCCGGGGTGCGTCTGATGTAATCAGGAGAGAGCGGGTTTATTAACATAAAGAGACGATTTCTGTCTGGCACTTCAAAAAGAGGGTTTCATGGGCGAGCTTTTTGCTCAAATTGATTTAAACATTTATTAGGGTCCGAGCCATACGAAGTATGGAAGGACCCTATTGTTGTTGAAATGTTTATTATTCTTCTAAGAACTT
>JBAMHW010000026.1:24090239-24104041 GCA_037177495.1 Rhadinocentrus ornatus | reverse complement strand
CCTGGAACTACTTTTTACACCGTGCTGAACATCACCCTGGAACTACTTTTTACACCGTGCCGAACATCACCTGGAACTACTTTTTACAGACGTGTTGCTGCCATCAGATTCACTATCAGCTCATATTTTCCATCACATGGTAAAATGTCTCAGCATTTTTCATCTGATATGTTGTTTATCTTCTACTAAGAAGAAAATACGGGATTATTAGATTTAGAAATCATTGCATTCTTTGTTTTTTTATATTTACTAAAGCGTCCCAACTTTTTAAGGACTGGGGTTTAGAAACAAGACACTGGAAAAATCACTTTGCATCCATAAATCACTTTTAAATTGCTTTTCCATCTTAATGACATCTTCTACTTGCTTTCTGACCTGGAGAAAGCTTCTCAGTGGGACCAGCCAGAGGAGCAAGACAAATAAACTATCCAGCTGAAAGGTTTGACTCTGAGATGTAGCCCCCGGGTCGGGCCAGCTTCATTACCGCCAACACAGCGGCTGCTGCTTTTATAACCTCCCCACAGAGGGTAAGCCATTACTTGGTTATGTGCTGCCACGCAGCTCTCTGAGATGTCTTCAGGGCTACAAAGAGAGCATGGCAAAACACTTTCTACCTCTTTAGGTCTGCACACTGAGTCACCCCCACACAGTTGGTATTTGTAATGAGCACTATGAAAGAGACGCAGCATATTTAGTTCGAAATACTGTAAAATTCATGATTTTATACAGACAATATCATATTTATCTGTTCAAGTGTTCAGAACGATGTGGCATTTCAGTGGGAGGATGGTAGAGGTATTCACTGAGGAATGCTGGAGTTTCACAGTTCTTTGAAATTTGATTGCCCACAACTCAACATAATAGCCATGTATTGTAGCAACAAATTGTGCAGCCGGCTAAACGTGTCTGTAAATGAGGATTATTTTAAGACGACAGCTAAAGAGCATGGTTCTTGGAGCACCACAGTTAATCCTGTCTACTTTAAAAAAAAAGCTGCTTTGAAAGTTTGTTTTGTAAGAAACCCACTAAAAGGGTTTGGGGATGTTTCATGAGTAGCAAACCAAAAGAATTATTTCTGATTATACATTGGTTAATGATAATTCCCACATCTTTCTCTATGAACTCTAATTAGGTGCGGTAAACAGAATGACAATAGTGGAGAAGGCTGATCCTAGGCCATCAATTACTTGTCCTCCTCTTTAAGCTCTGGCTGTGCATGGAGGCTAATTATTGTTATTAGAGACCTAACCATTATTTCATCCTTCTACTGCACATTTAAGCCCATTTTCAGGGCAGGAAAACTGACACTATTAACAGAAATAAATATTTAAACCGCACTTTAGATATATTCTGCTTATTTTTAGATTAAAACATTCTTACGGTTTCCTGATTTCCCTCTTAAAGCCTCAGGTGGTGGAAGCAAAAATGTCTGGCTTTTGTCCTCTCTGTGAAAGAGAAACCTGGCCTTCAGACCGAACACATTCACACGTGTTTTCATACTGGCTGGTTGATGTGGACAATCTCACAATGCAAATGGGCTCAGGTGAGAGCTGATGCTGGTATCATAAAATGGCAGCAGCAGCAGGAAAGAGCCCCCCCCCTCCCAGTCTAATGGCTGACAAACTGGTCTCATAGATGAAAGAGAGCTGTGAGCTTTCAGTGTGCACCGTCTTACTGTAATGTGTGTTGTTAAGGCGCATATGAAGAGTCCTGTGAAAGCAAGCGGACCAGGTGTATGGTGATTGTAACATAGAGTCAAGGTGGGAGGGAAGGGCATGACGGGGAATTTAAAACGAAGCTATGAAAGAAAGTCAGAGACGTGGAATGAGAAGAGGCCAACCTACTGGGTGAATCTGTGTTTTCAATGTGTGTGTGTGAGAGAGAGAGAGAGACTACTAAAACAATTAAAACTGTAAAACATTCTTAACCCCTTCCTATTCTGGTAGAAGGTTTCTGAAAAGCCTTTCCAAAGTTATGTAGAATGTTCCAGACATAATAAATGCTACAGGTTTAATACAGTGGTTTCCTTAACTAGGTAATTATTTTACCTATTTATGATAACTAACTGGTTAGTTATCATAAATTGGACTGATGTGTTTCACATAACGGATTTGTTTTAAATGAATAATAATGAGCTGGATTAACTGAACTGTAAACATACTTAGAGATGACTGTTGTGAACTGGGATGTACAAATAATCACAAACTCACGGTCATCAGCCCAACCTTGTAAGGGGCAAATTAAGTCCATTTTACCATATTTAAACTGACGCGAAAAGTCAGTGTATCAACATCTATTTATAGAATTAGATCCTCACTCCGTAATTAAAAAACAAAAAGACCTTATTTTGTTGGGAAGAGATAGACGATGAACCAACAGGCTTTATGGTGGAGTTTTTTCACTGTGTTGGACTGATCTTCGGCTTCATAAAATGTTTTACATCAATCAAGTCGCAAAGATCTGAGTTTTCCAGAGGTAAGTAAACTGTGCAACCACTAACAAGCAGGGTAGACAGTATGTTTCCCTGAGAGCTTAAATAAAGGTAGCTGGACTTGTTTCTTGGTTCTTAAAGATGTTTCAGCTCTCATCTGAAAAGCCTCCTCCGTTCTGACCATTCAGTGGGGAGCATTACTGGAGCCTTCACACATTAAGGGTCACATGGTGTCACTGACTCATCTGACCAATCTGTTGGTTCCTCCATCATCTAAACACTGCACAAAAAGGCACTTTCAGAGCTGCAGGTCAAGACATCTCCGTCATCTATTGGTCCTCTGGCTATCATCATAAAAGTACTACAGATGATGCATCTAGAAAACAACGTTTTTTTAATAAAAAAATAAAGGACAGATAAAGAGCTTAAAAAACCTTACAGGATGGATATCAGTCATCTCTTTTAAGAGAGCTGAAGATGATCATTATTGTGCTGTGCAGCAAAACACCTCAAAACATCTAAATCTAGAGCTTCTGCACACTGTTTCTCCATACTGAGAACAACTAGAAAATACAGATATCATCTTTGCTTTGGATATATCTGAAAGTATAGAATGACATTTAGAATGATCTAAAACAGTTTCATAGTGTTTTTCCGTTATAGAAAATACATCCTATTTAGTTTCATTATATTGCTGATAAGAGAAATTGTAAAGTTTCTAACCTTTTCTAACTATTTCTGACCTTATAAAACAGCTGTAGGCTCTAACTGAAAACATGTTATTTTCTTGTTTTACAGTTTATGTCTTTGCACTGCAACTTGCAAGCATCAAGATATGAAAAATATTACACAGAATTATCAGAGGCTCATAACATGAAACCAGAAATTATTCACCACATGCACACGAGCATTCTTCTTCTTACTATACCCGCTCTTATTTTTTCAGTTGTTTGTTTTTTTGGGTTTTTTTGGGGGTGGGTGGGGGCTGTAAAAATTAAACACATTTTTTTTTTTACCAAAGCATTAATGCATAAACAATAAAGCTATTACTCATGCCACATTAAAAATCTAAATTTGGCATCATTTGTTATATTACCTGTCATTGCTTTGTCACAGCCATGAACTGAATCCACTAAAAACCACTTTATTCTCACTATTCATAAAGATTCTGATAGTTTCCAGCCTTACATTTAGAGGATGGCTGCAGGATCACCCATGTCATAAACTGTACCACACAATTAAGCACTCAGTAGTTGCATCCAACCTTCTGGTCCAAATCCCTACTTGTTGGTGGCGGTAATGCACCAATTTGCTGCCCGCCCACCGCCAAGAAAACAAGAATAGAGGAAGAAGCTGATGAAGAATCTGCGTCATGACTGATTTTGGACAGAGCAGGATGGAGGAAACGGAAAAACCTGTCAGCTGTTTAGACATTTGAGAATAAAAAAAAAAACAGAACAAAGATGGAACCAAAATTAAAAACACTGTCATTTGCACACAGAGCAGAAAGGAGTGTTTGTTTCACCAAAGCTCCTCTATCTCACCATCAAGCACACATTTTTTAAGGGATCAGTTTCAGGTTTAACACCTAGCTTTTAGTCTGCCAAAAACCAAGGGTTTATATTTTGAAACTAGACATTTCAGTCAGTAGATTTTTCAGTAATTACATATTAATTTGACATTAACTGTGTTAAAACATCACCTGGAGAAAATTGGGTTGTTCAGGCTCTTCACTCGACCAAGTTGCAGACAGATTGTCTCCTACATGTTGTTTGCAACGACGGAGCAGGAGGCAGACGCATGTTATGATTCAGGGCTGTAGCTTTTAGGGGCCTAAGATTATATTCATACTTTATCCATCTTCTAATTCAAAACACGAAAAAAAAAATGCTTGGTGTGAAGTTTGAGGCAGTTAAGACGTCAGTAGGTTTCTCTTGTTCAGAATACCAGCATGAAGGAGTCAAACTAAGCAGAAATGTCATGTCTTCATCAACATGTCATCACTGTTAGTTCAATCATTATAAGCTCAATCTGTGTTTCAAACGCATTAAGAACAAAACCAAAATCAGGTATTATGGCCAGTGGTTGAAGTGGAGGAAAAAATCTGCAGCACTGTAGAAGAGGCGAGTCAGACAGGACATGACCCCCTCAGAGGACAAGTCAGAGGGTACACATTCACACCATTTCAGCCGCTTACCTGACAAGCCACCCACATCCATTTTCTTTAGGTTTTTGGCCTCGAGGACTACCACAGTCAGCTTGCCGGCAGTGGGAACGTATCGCAGGGAGAAGCAGATATCACCCAGCTTCTCTTGCTGTCAGTGAGGCAGACACAAGGCAGAGGTGAGAACATCGTTAACAGCAAACTACTGAATCTAAATTTACAGCTTCACATGCTCCAAACAGATGCTCAGAGAAATTATAGAGAAACTGTCCACACTAGCACAACTCAGCCGTGTATAAACCTGCTTCCAGCTTGAAGTGTCAACACTAAAAGATCAGTTCTTTGTTGTGTCAATGACAGAAAATATTTGCATGATCTGCTTTCATGCGTGAAATATGCTTAGATATTTTCATATGGACACTGGTTAGGAAAAGTGCTTTTATTTACAGCACAACAACTGTGCAGCACATACGGAAATTACAATAAAGATGAGTAAGATGGATGGAAGCCATTTTTTTCTGGTAATGGTGTTCATCACCATGTGAGCCAGCTGTCTGCAAAACTGTTGTGCAGATGGACAAATCATTTTAAACAAAAGAAAATGCATTAGGTAACAGGCACATAAACCAAACCTAGAGAAAAAAAGGAATGAGACCCCAGAAGTGAGGTTCAACTAACCAAGTCTAGTCAGAAAGATCCAGATCAGCTACTGTGAGTTGGCTCAATCAACTGAGTATCTTTACTCAGAGTTGGGAACCACAATAAAAAACCATCAAATATAGAGCCTTGATCCCTGGATTTACAATGGCAACTGCTGACTAAAAGCTAGTTATTTTACCCGATTGGAGCAGGAGGTTCTAATTGAAGCATAAAAAATGGGAACATTGTTGCTGCTGCCTGGGAGAGAGAAGCATCATGAAGAAAACTGCTGCTTAAATCACCGCGGACAAAAGTCTTTACATTATGTTAGTTTAATCCCACTGGAGAAACAACACATGTAGGAAATGAAGTATTAAGACATCTTATAGAAAGGTAAGGTATTGGACTAAACCACGATTGTTCTTTTTATTGAATTATGACTTCAGACATGTAGAAGGACTTTTCTCATGACTCACTGCACGCTATCTGTCTAAAATGTTCTGTGATGCCTACATTATAAAGAAAAGTTCCATTTACAAAACAAATTAAAAAAAATATCGTACTGAACATGAGTGACTGCAAACGGTGCCGTTTGATAAGATATTGATCAGGAAATGATAACCCGTCTGTCCCAGTTCTAAAAAAATCTCCCTCCGCAAATGTTTGTGTCTTAATGGAGGTTCTCAGGGTAAGACTGACCTCGCTTTCTGGAACGGAAAACCCAGAGTTTCCCTCACCGCATGGTTAACCTGCTTTCTTTGACAGGCCCAGCATGTTTAATGTAAGGGATCCCAACGTAGACTCAACCCTGCAGCTTGATCTGAATGCTTCTAAAATTCAGCCTTTAGTCTTAAAATGTTGTAATCACTTCAGCTGTTCACACTACATACAAATCACCAGCTCACTCACAATGACAGTCGTTACTATACACTGGCGAGAATGATTAGGCTGATTTTTAGCTCGTTCATGCTTTAGATATGGATGTTTTTCATCCCGTACCAATCAGGGTTTGTTATATTTTCCTGCTCAGAACATCGTAACTCCTACAGCTTAAACTCTTACCTTCTCTGTGCAGATAGATGAGAGAAAGATTTAGGTCAAAATACACTGAGATCACTGCAGGAAGCAATATTCTTCGTCCACTTTATCAGGTCCACCTGTTCAACTGCTTGTTAATAATCTAATCAGCCAATCATATGGCAACATTTCAACACATGTACTAGGTGAAGATGACTTGCTTATTCAACCTGAGCATCAAAATAAGGAAGAATGGAGATTTTGAACGTGGCATGGTTGTTGGTCTTTCACACACAACCATCTCTAGGGGTTACAGACATGGTCTGAAGAAGAGAAAATATATATATACTGAGGCTAGAATTCACACAGACTCACCAACACTGCACAATAGAAGATGGAGAAACGTTGCTGGTCTGATGAGTCTCCATTTCAGCTCCACATTCAGATGCTAGGCTCAGAATTTAGTGGAAACATCATGAAAACTTGGATCCATCCTGCTTTGGATCAGAGCTTCAGGCTGCTGCTGGTGTAATGTGTTTAATTGTCGTGCTGTGCAGCACTTTTTATTTTATTAAAAGGTATGATGTTTCCTTTTTAGTACTTTATGTAAACTTAAACTCCAGTTGTCTCGAACTCTTGCACCAAGGCTTACTTAGACACGTGGTCACTATTATTGCATAGTGTATGAAGGTCAGTCACGAGCAGTGATGGAAGTAATGGCGTCAAAATAAACAAGGTTGGGGTTGCTAAAGGCCATTACACACCTACTCCGAACATTTCGCTCGACTAATTCGCACAGCAATATTTTTTATCCAATCAATGAGAAGTCAATGGAAACATTCACATCAGTGACGAATTTCCATTAAGCGATGTTGCTAGATTTATTTTTTCGGACTGAGGTCGATTTTTCTTAATATTTGCATCCGACAGATACACAACCGACCAATCAGACGGCGTATTGATAGCGTCACCAGAGCCGGTGTTGTGAGCTATGCAGGTGTCAGTTCTCGCTGCTGCTTCTTTCCAACTTTGTATCACCGTGGCCGAGCGTCTTTTTATTTTTGTCTCACAACACTCGTGTTTGTTGGACAAGCGAGACAAGAATTACCGCGACAACGATCACAAAGACAATGTGTGGCAAAACAATTGCCAACGAGCTGAATTAAGAAGATCCAAAAGTCGGTCCTGAAGCGGTCGTTGTACAGCTTCAACTCCTGGACTAAACAATTAAACTCCCCAAGCTCCCCTCTCTTGTCAAGGATAGGGTGTACCCAGTGCGCTCTTTTTTATTTTTTTTGGCAGCATCAGCACAATATCGTCGTTGCCTGATGTGGAGTCCATGTTTGTTTTCCCACTTTCCGAATATGTTTTAGAATCTTCATAATTTATTCGCACTTTCGTATCGCACTTCGTGTGCATAGACAAAAACTTTGAAAATTCTCCTCTGACTTATTCGCAATATCACGTCGTTAATTCGCAACTGTCCCGGTGTGTAATGGCCTTTAGGCTGCTACTTTTTACAACTAATCACTCTTTTCATGGTTAAAACGCTGTTCTGGAAACAGGTGGACCTAATAATGTAGTTGATGAATGCATATCCCACAATCCCTCAGTCCAAAGATAAGGAATTAACCTCTAAATAACGTTTAAATGCATAAATTTTAATCTCACAGCTTCTCTCCTCTGGCTGCTCAAACGTTGAGTTAAATTGTTGTGTTCAGCAGAGCAACCTCATCTTAACTAAGCAAAGTGATGCCCTTCAACTAAACAACACCGGCGAGAATTCTGTGGTGTTATAATTAACCTTTAAATCTACCCACCATAATGCTAAAAATAAGGTTGGTAACATGTGCTATATGCCGTGACATTTAGCATGAAAATTGAATCTCCTGAGCTGGTGCCTGGAAAGTTACACTTCTATTAATTGGAGGGGAAGTGTGGACATATGATTAAGTGACATTTCCAGGAGAGATGGATTACATAAGCTGCAGCAGAGTGTTTGCGGTTCGAGCGAATACAAAGTAGCAAAGTTATAATTGTGAAATCACTTATGCAATACCAACATCCTTATTACTGCAACAGCAGCAACTACACGTGCAAATCTGTGTGGAAAATGATTTCAATTTTCTAAGTTCCAGGTGCACTTGTGTCTGCCCACACAAAGTCTCACCTCTTCCTTCTCAGCGCTCTGCAGATCCCGCCACTCCTCTGTTATGTGGCTGAAGTCCACCTTGTTCATCGGCACCTTGATGTCGCCGATGGCATCGTGCTTTGAGAAGCGGTCAAAATCGTACACCGTCATCACCAGTGTCTTCCCACCAAGCTCCACATAGGGAACCTGCAGACAGGAGGATCATTAGAAAGAGGCACCAACTCACACTGACCTCTTCGTTGTTTCTAACACTGTGCTCTGCACAGAACTAAACTATGGACTATGTACTGTTGTGTTTGATCTAAATACAAAACTGGTTTGACAAAGATCTGAGAACAAATTTGGAGCTCTGGCAGACTGTGTGAGGAGAAAAGGAAAGGTCAAACACAACAAGACTTCATAAAGTAGACGGGCATTTTCTGTATTTTCTGAACCTGTATTAAACAGTGTCTCCATTTACCAAACAGGAGCCCCAGTATCACTTGGAAGAGCCATACACAGCCACAACAGCCTGGTACCTCCTCCTTATGCTGGTCACACATTGCTGTGGAATGGCGTCCCATTCTTCTACCAGCATCTGTTACCAGTCAGCCAGTGTGGTTGTGTTGGTCAATCTGGTACCAACAGCAGTCCAAGATGACCCCACAGGTGTTCAGTGGGGTTGAGGTCAGGACTGCAGGCAGGTCCTCTATCCTTTGGCGATAAAATGTGATAAACCCCACTCAATGGGGGCCAAATTTCTCTTCTTGGAGGACCGAGTTCAGTCCCGAACTGCGGAGATATGTGATCACTACTGGTTGCAGAATCTTATCTCCGCATCTCTCTGCATTGAGATTTCCTCCAATGATGACAAGCCTTGTTTCTCCAGTGAGAGAGACGCTGCCCCACACCATCACACTGCCTCCACCAGAGGATTTTACCCTATTGGTGCAGAAGTTAGCATGTTTGACCCTACGAGCCAACACAATCTAAACTCATCGCTAAACACAACAATTGTGGAGGACCACATGTCCAAGATGGTAACAGATTGGAGATAGTAACAGTTCACTTCAAATAATGTTGCAACTTGGTCTGAGGAACACCAGCTTGATGTTACCTGATAGCATGGACCCTATCCAGATCAGTCAAACATGGCATGATTGGAGCAGACACCAACTCAAAGCTGTAGCATGAGTCCATGATCACAGATGAGTTAATGCTGACAAGAATCAACCACAGAATCAGCTGTTCATCACTGACAGTGAAGATTTGGCAAGTTTGATATGAGTACAGCCCGCATACTCAACTCTGCTGCTCATCCTACAACAAACATGGCTCTATTTAAAAGGGATTAAACATACTTTCCAGTGATATAAGATTTATCGCCAAGAAGCTTTGTTGCAACAAGGAAATAATTCCCCTAAAACTCATCTGCTGCCTTTTTCTGTTGTATATAAAAAGGTAATTTTTCCCTCACAGCAACTGAGATTACAGCTTAGAAATATCACACAAGCTGCAATGGCTCACTTCTCTCCTTATCTTCCATGTGGAAAAGCAACATGTTATATTATTAAAGGTTTCTTGCGAGTTTATGAGCGAACATAAATATAATAAAAAGGAATTAAATAAAACTGTCAAACCATGAAACTTTGCGGGGCATCACAGGTCTGAAATAAATACTTAAAAAAGAATGTATTGAAATGGATATCACATAACGCTTAATGTACCCTGAACACCTGCACTCTTCATCGTTTAGTGAGTAACAAAACTTTCCCCACTGCTGAGCAGCAGCTATGCATTCATTATGGCTGAGGCAGGGCTGGGGTGTTGCAGTACATCTGCCTGAGTTAATCCCAATCACATCCAACCTCTGTGTGTGTGTGTGAGAAATCACACTGTCAGCAGCTTGTTATTGTGCCAGCTGGTTGCTGTCTCCACACCTTCCCAGTTTTCAGGGCTGCATGCAAATCAGATTGTCAGCAAAGATTTCTAGGAACAAAACTGTACAACTATGTGTGTTTTGGAGCTTTGGGATGAACTGCAACATACCTTGAAGGTGAATTGCTCATTGAAGACGGGGTTGAGGGTTTTCCTATGAACCTTGGTCTCAAACTTCTTCTTCTTGTCAGGGAGCAGGTAGACCTTTACATAGGGGTCAGATGTGCCACCCATGTCCATAGCAGGCAGCTCTGCGGCCTGAATGATCCCAACAATAAGCTGAAAGGGGAAGAGAAGATACATCAGAGCCTCCATATTAAAATGAAACTTTCTTTTAACAACATGAAGGTGTCTTAAAGATAATGATTGTAATTTTCTCCTGGGATAAAGCTCCCATATCACAGGATAATAAAGGAAGAACATGACAGCTGCTGAAGAGCTCTTAAAGGTCAGGATCTGTTGCACTACGAATCAGGGGACTGTTTTTTCCCCCCACATAAGGCTGGTAATTGATAAGCACGATAGGGGGTCTGGGTGGCTGATTGACCTGCCAGTCAGAGCCTCCGCTCAAAGGCCTCTCAGGGGGTCCAGCTAGTCACTCAATCAACTTCCTATCAGGCAGCCATCAAGCAGCAATCTGGAGGCTGACCAGGGCACTCAGCCATGGAGCTCCACGGCTGTCAGGAGCTGCATCAGTTTCCTATGTGTTGAGCCAGCAGCGATGGGGTAGGAAATCTGGTTCTTTATTAGGAAATTTATTGTAATTTTACAGTGTTGTAGACTGGTTTTTAGTACCTTTGATTGAGAACATTCTGAAGCATCGTCATCAAAGGGAATTTCAATGCAAAAATATTTATTTATTTATTTAACCTTTATTTCACCAGGCAAAAACATCAAGAATAAATTCTTATTTACAATGTTGACTTGGTAAGTGCCAGAAAGCACTCGCAGGACAGAAAACAAAACAAAACAATAATGCACAGCTTTTCTGTGCAGCTAAATGCTCGACATTAATAGTCACAGAAGATTGTTTAAATGTGGCCTCTTGAACACCAGAAGTGGAGATAAACAGTAGTTGGCGCTGACTTCCTTCTCTGGTTCCATTCAACATGAGCACAGCAGAATTATATAGAGTTGGTGGAAATTTAACAATTTTTGTATTATTCATATTATATTTAATAAAAATAAATGGTTCAGACAGAGCCTCTCAAATGTAAAGATGAACATAGGTTCACCAATCTAAGTCAAACTGGGTCTAAAGATTATGGAATAATTTCAGAAAAAAAAAGTTCCTCAATGTAATATTGTGAAGACTTTGAAGACCCCACCATGTACAGTGTACAATATCAGAAGATTGAGAGATTTAGGAGGAATCTCTGTGTGCATGGGACAAGGTTGAAGGTCAAAACAGGGTGCTGGTGATCTTGAGGATATTGGGTAACACTACATAAGGACATGACTCTCTACTGGAAATCACTGCATCTAAAATTTTTATTTTCTTTTTATATGTATTATATTTTCACATTTTTTGTTGTAAACATTCACATTTCATTTAGCATTTTACAACCTTTAGGCACACATTAGCAAAAGAAGACATAGCATACGAGGAACATGTCGAGATGTTACATGTCAACAAGAACATTAATTAATTGCTAACCAGGTTAAGCACAACATTTTCATACCATTACTTTAAACACAGTGGATCACTTTGACATAGTGTGTCTAATCGAGTACGAGTAGCTTTTCAGAATCACTCCCTGTCAAATAGCTGCAAATCCCAGTAAGATTATTTCATTTGTTTAATTTACATTGGCCTAAATGGAAGCGTGTTGTGCATGTTGCCAGTTTTACATGGCCTGTGGGAGATGCAGCATGTCGCACCGTTTTGTCTGGGAGAGGCACCAATGCTTGAGAAAACATGGACAAAGCTAAAAATGTTGACTTCTAGTTGTTGTAGTATCCCAAACTCATTTAAAACATAATTCCCCCCCCCCCAAGATTTTAAGATTCACTGACTGCAGCTGAGTCTGTTACAACTTCGACTTAATAAAATTGTCTGACCACATATTTGGGTTACACACAGTAACGGGAAAGGAAAGCCCAAATATTAAAACAAAAACAGTCAGGTATCATAAGGTAGCACGATGGAGCCAATACTTGAGTGTTACTGTCTCTTTCTCTACAAGGCCGGAATCAAACCAATGGAAATTTTCTCTGGGCATGAGAGAACTTCAGGGTGAAAACACTGAAAAGAGCCAACTGTTTGTATTCATGTGATGTCACCAAGCGGCAACCTCCGGAGGTAAAATGTGAAGCCCATGTGGTAGTGCAAAAAAATTGCAGTTCACCCCTAATCCACTAGGGGCTGGCTCCAAAACAGAGTCATTCCCCGTAAACTCACATGTTAAAAAGAACCAACTTCACAGCAGAAATAAAGCCTGGTACAAAAATCCAATTGTAAGATTAATAGGTCAAGTTTACCTTCATGACAACTGTGAGGGGGTGAATTTTTTTCTAAGTCATCCATTTGGATGTTATTTAATCTGGAAATTTGGCATAATTAGGGGCGTGTCCTTTTGATTGATAGGTATCCAATGTCTGCGGCAAGTAGAGAGAGTGTAGCACAGCCACAGTTTTTAGCCGGCTAACAGCGCACCTTAGCTTTAGCCCGCCTACCTCCATTAGCTGGTTAGCTACCGTTAGCTCCATGTAAGCTTGGTTAGCTCTTAGCTACAGGCAGCTCAGAGTTTGATGGGTGTACATCATCCACCCCCAACTTCACAGTCCCCCTATCAGCTCCACCACTTTCCCCATTTTTGGATTTTCCGGGAATGACGACACGCATGACACTGTCAAGATGGCGACGTTGGGAACCGCCCAATGACCATCAATTCAGTTCTTGAGAAACCTATGATGATGTCATGGAGGCTTCATCCATCTTTTATATACAGTCTATGGAATGTCACATCCATCTCATAAGTTATGCGTACAGGAAGTTGTGGTCAACCAGTTTTCTAGCTTTCTTTGGTATACTTTATATGTGGCAAATGTGGCTTTCATAGCTTGAAACTGTACACCAAAATATGTACAGAAACAAAGTTCTATCAAAGTTCTAACTAGACAAAATTTTTAGAATTAAAAAAATAAAAAAATCTAAACATTATTTCAATTATTGTCCTTTTAGTACAATAGCACATTCTTATAATTATTGAACAAAATAATATTTGTCAATTTTTAGAAGATTTAATAATTATTTATTTTTATACTTAATGGTAATTCTAATAGCTATTAGTAATGTTTGAAAATATAGTATTTCTTATAATTATTATGAACCATTCCATAACTATACTATATATTATTATATAATAAAAATATTTTTTTCATTTTTATTTGTAATTATGACTGAGTTTTATCTATCTATCTATCTATCTATCTATCTATCTATCTATCTATCTATCTATCTATCTATCTATCTATCTATC
>JBAMHW010000026.1:24064716-24075775 GCA_037177495.1 Rhadinocentrus ornatus | reverse complement strand
TAATAATAATAATAATAATAATAATAATAATAATAATAATAATAATAATAATAATAATAATACATTTTATTTCAAAGTGCCTTTCAAGACCCCCAAGGACACTTTACAACATAAAAACAATAACATATAAAAACATTCAGGAATAAAACAAAGTGCACAAAAAAAAGATGAATAGCAGAGTAAATTTGCAGTCTAGTGGTTTTAAACGACAAACCTGCAGCAACTGCGTGATGCTGTCATGTCACTATGGAGCAAAACCTCTGAGGAAGGTTTCTACCACCTGGTACCATCAATCACACCAAGAATAAAGGCAGTTCATAAGATCAAAACTGATCCTGGAGACCATTAAATCCGGTCATATCAAGAGTGTCTGTTGGAGGTTTTATCTTTGAACATGCAGCATTTAACCTGCACAGATAAATTCAAGCAGAAGCTATAGCGATGAGACAGAGCCTTAATGGAAGTGTCAGAAATGTGACTGGCTTGGAGTTGCTGAACCACATTAAAAAGCAATTGCTTCCTCTTTAAAACCGTAGATGGTGATTCCCCCCCAGCGGGAGCTTCCATTAACAGAAATCAGAATGTATACGCTGTAAAACCTCTTTCATTAATGTTATGTCACTCTACCATCATGTTGACATTCATCACCTTTAAAAGAGCCTGATGGAATACTGTTTTAACACTTCTAGTGGAAATCAATGCACAAACTCAGCTTTTATCTTCTTCATCAAGCACACGTCTTGCTGTGGAAAGGCACTTCTGTGTTCCTTAATTAAAGGAACCTGAGTCCCAGAAAGCAATAAAAGCATTCCCTAATTAACTGCATTGTGTGAGTGTCTTTTCTCGAGAGAGAAATAGAGCGAAAATGTGAATTAGGGAGCAAGAGGGGGTATCCAATGCACTCCAACTCCCCACACTTATCTCTTGTTCCTTGGTGCGATGTGGCATGGAAAATGGAGTTTCTCTAATGGGAGGGCTGGCCATGCTGAAATCCAGGTTTGCTGGTCCTTAAGGCTGAAATCACTTTCCAGCACAGCGAGACTCCAGATTGAAACTTGTGTGGTCCACTTTTCTATGTGTCTTCATGTTATTTATTGGATGCTTCCTTCATAGTCATTCAGACCGAAACAATGCACAATAGAAATGTTTCTACAAGGTGTTTTTATTCATGGATTACAGATAATTATTATATCAATAAACTCCCTAGTAGAGAAACAGTTTTATGTCCCAGAGAAAAAGCAGAGAAATTAATCCCACTGAATTAATACCATCAAAGAGTTTTCAGTGATATACCCGTAACCCAAATAGTTCCAGTGATTATTGTGGTGTACAAGTCCTGGGCTTAGTTTCCGGCTGCAAAGCTTATTAGGTGTCATTTTTGAGCAGTGAGAAGTTAAAATGTCAACATTCACTAGCTGACATTTTGGGTCTTTTAAACCCACCGTAGGTGTTCGAAAAGCGACTCCACACAGATCCAGTGAGAGAAAAGAGGATAAAAAACTTAGCATAGGTCAGCAGCTCTGCTACAGTAAATAGTACTGTGCAATGGTTAGTCACATCCTTATAAACACACATCAGAGGAGGAGGAGGAGAAGAAGAAGACCATTTCAGAATCCATAATCCACAGATTGATATCATTCTTGTTTAGTTTCACATCACAGAATATATCCCAAGTAAAGAAAATATTCCTAGTTTCGGTGCTCGGTTAAAATAATAACTTTCATTTTGGAAGAATCATCAACAGCTTGTTTGTAGGTTGCTTTAAATTAAAATAAAGAGGTTAAACTGACTCATTGCTTTGTTTCTTTTACCATTATAACTATTTAATTAACAGATTTCCTGTCAGGAAAATCTCCAAAGTTGCCAAGTTAAACCAAATCATTGTATCTAAAATGTATGCAGGACCATGTGAGGAAATTTTACATTAAAATCAGTTTTTGCTGATGATAATAATAATACTAATACTAAAAATAATAATAAAAAATTTAATTAAAGGCGCCTTTCTTGGCACTCAAGGACACCGTACATAGATCCAAAGTTAAAAACAACAATTAAAAGCAAATAAAATCAATAGACATGGCAGTATGCATCGGATGGGATAAGCAATTTTAAACAGATATCTTTTGAGTTGTGATTTAAAGTGGGGAAGTGAGTTGATGCTTCTGAGTTGAGATGGCAACTGAATGCTCTGCTCCCCATGGTGGTAAGACGGGCGAGAGGGACAGACAACTGTATGGAGGAAACGGGAACATTGAGGAGGTCAGACAGATATTGGGGTGGGAGGTTGTGGATGGCTTTAAATGTTAACAAGAGGATTTTAAATTGGATATGGAAGTGGACTAGAAGCCAATGGAGCTGCTGGAGAACAGGAGTTAAGTGGTGATTGAGGGGGTTTGAGTTATGATGCGGCAGCTGAATTCTGGACCAGTTGAAGTTTATAGAGGGACTTGTGAGGGAGACCAAAGAGGAGAGAATTACAATAGTCCACGGGAAGTGACGAGGCTGTGAACAAGGATGGCAGCGTGGTGGGGGGAAAGGGAGGGACGGAGGCGATTGGAAGCAGGCAGATCTAGTAATGTTGTTTATGTGGGATTGGAAAGATAGTGTGCTGTCAAGGATGACACCCAGACTCTTAACCTGGAGGGAAGGTGAGACAGTGGAACTATCAATAGTGACAGAGAAGCTATCGATTTTGGATAAGGTGGATTTGGTACCAATAAGGAGAACCTCTGTTTTGCTACGGTTTAATTTAAGGAACTTTAGGGTGAACCAGGTTTTTATTTCAGAGATGCAATTAGTGAGAGAGGTGGGCGGAAGAGTGAAAGAGGGTTCAGTGGAGAGGTAGAGCTGGGTGATAGAAAACTAATGTAACTTTGACCTAATTTAAAGCTAGTAGCCGGACAGCAGCTGTGTTAGACTTCTTCTCTGTACTGTCTCTGTAATGAAAAGAGCTTCTATTCTGCTGCATTCATTCTTTTATTTTGCCTTCCCGGCGATGCGGAGTATTTTACATTCCAGATAAAGGTTTCATGTGAGATGCAATTACAAGAGCTTGGCTGTGTGTGTGAGAGTTATATTACATCTTGGCTTCATCCACTTCCCGCGCTCACTAATCAAGCGTGACATGACCCTGTTGGTCAATTAACCTTGACATTATATCTCGTTATGCCTATGAGAGCAACACTATGTCCTCGGCCTTTCCCCCACCGCTGCTTGTTTGAGCCGACAATATGACTCCAGCAGAGCATCATCCAACACTCTGCAGTGGATGAACACTGGACTCAAAGACGCTCAGAAGTCTACGTTTAATTCAAACTCAGCTCCTGTATTCATGTTATTTAGATTTCTATAGAAAATGTTGCTGCAGGAAGCTCTGTTAGTGAAGCTAAAGATGAGAGGGGTGTTAGATTTTTATTTCAGGCTTTGCATCTTCAACTAGGACAAACATTTTTTGGGGGCCTTGTTGACCACCAGAAGGACAAACAACAAAAACAATAAACCAAGTGGACATCAAAGGTTCATGCCCACCTCAAAATAACCTGCACCCTGATCTCGTGTCATCAGAATCAGAAATACTTTATTAATCTCAGAGGGAAACTGCTGCACTGCAGTGCTGCCTAAAACAATGACAAACAGCGAGAGGAAAGGAGATGGAAGATAATAAGAGTCCAAGTGAAATTAGAATAAGGTGTTTAAAATAAATCCAATCAAATCAAACATAATAAAATAAAATATAAAATATATATCTTACAACAAATAGATAAATATTTATGGTATTTACAATATTTCCAAGAAGCTATGACTGGGATTTATAGAGTTATGGAGTTTGAAGGACTTCCGGTGGCCCTCCGTGGAACGCGGTGGAATGAGTCTTTTGCTGAATGTGCTCTGAGGTTGTCCAGCATGTTGAGGAGACGCTGTCCAGTAAAGTTTTCAGTTTAGACAGCATCCTCCTGCTCGACTCCATCCTCAGAGAGTCCAGCTCCACTCCAACAACATGACTGGATCATTTTATTGAGCCTGTTGGTGTCCGCCACCTCCAGTCTGCTGCCCCAGCACACACCAGCATAAAGAAGGGCTCTGATCACCACACTTCTTTAGATTTAAGTGATTTTGCTTTAAGAAAATGAAAATGAAAAATAGCTGAACCTGTCCAGTTGGATGTTTTTCTAAATTTCTTGCACAACATCTCTTCACAGTTTTAAGGCTATTTAAAGAGCAACTAAATAAATAAATATTTAATCGGTTTTTAATACAAGAAGCAGTAAATTTGTTCAGATTTAAATAGAATTGTTTATTGGGGAGCCATCTGCCTACAGATGCATCTCTGGTTTATAGATGGGATGACAGACCAGTGTGATGACTTCAGAATCCTGCAGAGCTTATAAGCCTGAAAGATGATCTTCTCCAGCAGTCCCTTCTCTGACACTCTCAGTAACTCTTCCCCATGACTTTCCCCTGAAAGTATTGATATTCCACAGAGTAAACAAGCCTTCATCACCCTCCGGGCGGCACCAAGGAGAAAGTTACTAACTTTGAATGAGGGGATGAGGTGAGGGAAAACAGTAATATGAGAGCAGGACGCTACGATCTTGCAATTCTTTCCCTTTTTTTTAAAGCCTGAGGTAAACAGAAGATCAGACAATTTAAAAGTGACTGAAATGAAAATAAACTATTTTCTCAACCAACCACCAGAAGTGACATAAACTCTTGTTGAGGTAGGACTAGATTTGGTGGGTATCGTCTTGGTGACAGATGTTTAATGCTGAGCCAAAGGCAACATCAGCCTCATCCTATCTCACTAATGAACACTCATGATCCTATTCATCCATCCTCTGAACCAAACATCAAAACTACCTCCCTTTTCAATCAATGTCTCATTTAAAGCTCAGCTGAAGCCAAGAGTTTTCTGAATATAAATGATGGTTTTTATTCTGTGAAATCGCCACCTGGTACAAAACATTCCTCTAAAGGAGAAATTTTTCATGCAAACAACATTACCGCGCTCTCTGGGATGGGGTCTGTGGACATGTCTTTTTTCTGCCTTGATTTCTCCTGGATGAGAATAAGAAACATATTCTCACATGCTTAACGCTGAAATGTTCTCTAGACAAAAAATCCAACCAAACACTTGGATGTGTTTGTGTTTCGGTTTGGTGATGAAAGGACAGAAGGTATCGTCTCAGAGTGAAAAAGCTGTCTTGGAGCTGATTATAAACCTTTATGCTCACAATGAGTGTTTGTTCAAACATGACTACTTATAACACAATACCATCAACGCCATTCTCTCACACTCACTGTTGTTACTAGGCTGACTCAATGACGACACAAAAGATGAGCAGTTCATTAATTCACTGCATTTGTTGTTTCCTTATTTGGGACATTAATTAAGCCCAAGCAGACCCAAATCGGACTTCCTCCCGACAAACAAGGCTCATTTCAGGATGAGAATCGTCACACCGGTGGACCACCGCTTCTCCTGGTGAAGACAACCGGAGGGGGGTGTTCACATCTGACAGTGCTTTTCTGACGGTGTACACACCCAATAGAAAAAAATATTCTTAGCACCATGCTAGTGAAAGTGGAGATTAAAGAAACACGCAAAAAAAACAAAACAACAAACAAACAAACACAAAAATAACAACACTGTTACTGACTAACTACCACCTGAAGTGTGGTGGATCAGTGCTTCAGGAACACAAAGAAGCCACAGAAGGATCGCTGTGTTGTACATGCTCGATCTGGCAGCGATGAACGCACATGTGTTGTACAAAGCACGTACACCACACAGCCGAACACCTGGACTCTAGGCATGTTAGAATAAAAAACTCACAGAAACAAGTCATGGCACAAACCTGCATGGTATAGTGCAGTAAAAGATTTATCTGATGTGAACAGAAAAAAGAATCTGGAGCTGAACGCACAGAAGACAGTGAAGATGATCGTGGACTTCACACACATTCACAGCCCCACCGTCCCCCCTCGTCCTCACGGGCCCATCTCTATAGTGGACTCCTTCCACTTCCTGGGCACCACCATCACCCAGGACATCAAGTGGGAGCTGACCATCTGCTTCCTCATCAAAAAGGCCCAGCAGAGGATGTTCTTCCTGCGGCAGCCGAGGAAAATCAAGCTGCCCGCCAAGATGTTGGTGAAATTCTACACAGCTACCATGTTCATCCTCACCTCCTCCATCACTGGAGCCACTCTCGGGGATACCCACAGACTGCAGCGCATTGTGTGTGCCGCTGAGAAGGTGATTGGCTACAGGCTCCCATCTCTTCAGGACCTGTTGTGTCCAGGACCCGGGGACGTGCAGGTTGGATCGAAGCTGACCCTTCTCATCCTGGACACGATCCCGCTTGTCCCTCTCCCCTCAGGCAGGAGGCTACGATCATTTCGGACCAGAACCCCACTATATGGACAGCTTCTTCCCTTCTGCCATCAGAATATGACTCTAAATAACTTTGCATCGGACTCATGGACACCAATCAATATTTGCCATATTTGCCATGTGGTTCATCCCACACTCACCTGCTGCAAGACAATGACATTAATATTTACCATCCCACGCTATTGTTTGTTGTTACATGTAGATTGTGTTTTATGTAGGTAGGAGGAGTATTTTATGGTTTAGATTGTTTTTATTGCATGCCTTTATAGCCTTATTTTAAAGTCTTAATTATCATTTATTTTATTTACCATACTAGTCTATGTTTCATGTTGCAGCAAGAAAAATTCCTAGTCTGTAAAACTTTCACTGACACTGGCAAAAAAGTTGATTCTGATTCACATCTCTACAGCTCTGAACTGAAGGGAAAGTTAGGTGCATCTTGTATTTGTAATCTGGGTGGGGAAGATTGCAGTCTACCTCATTTGAAAAACAATAGCTCAGTAAGTGTGGTGATTAACTATGGTAGAGGGAGGGGGGACTGCAGGAGAAACTGAAAATCCTGGTCGTTCTAGTGTAACGTTCGTGAAATGGGACAGCCTACCTAGCCAACAAGAATTTCCCATAGCAACAACACAGGACGTTAAATCACTTAAACCTGTGAAATAACTCATAGAACATTTCACACCGACAGTAAAACAAAATAAAAAAAAACACAATCTGGGGCTCTGTTGTGCACACCTCATTAACCCCTTAACAATCCATGAATATCAAATATTACCGAATTTGCCACCGTCTTGTGTGCAATGAATTCTGGGAGAAAAGAGGCTGTGAAGGACGCATCACCAGCAGCTTTCGTTTGAGGTCAAACGAAGTGCGGATTTAAAGGGTGATTCGCAGGGTCCTTCAAATTCTGTGAATTGGGACAGTACTTCGCGCACTGCGATGACGCATGTAGCCGGCGAATCCGCACTTCAAAGTGAGCAGACTGAATTGGGACACACCTTGTGTTTTTTTTTCATCATGGACGACGAGACTTTTATCCTAAAAGTGGAGACTTTCCTATTCTCCTGTGATTTCGTGATCTCGTGAATCTTGCTAGGTGGACATAACTTGTGGGTGCTCCACACCTGACATGCTCCTGGTGTAGAACACCGCGCCACTGAGGTCGGAATAAAACCGTGGTGCAGCTGTAACGTGGCGCACCCCGTGGAAATGAGGCTCTCCAGACCTCTGACATCTGGTCCAGACACCTGCAGGCGGGTACTATCCTGGTACCAGTGTTGTGCACGAACAAAAGAACATGTTTGTTTCTTTCGTTTTCTCTTTGAACGTTGAACGGGGTTTTATGTGAGGTCCCAGAACAGTCACTGCTTACATTTCACCAGTCCTACACCCACTTCATACTACGTTACCCACCATGCACTGCACACTCTAGCATAATAGACCAGCAAGGCGACACAGCAACACACATGCAGATGCAGTGTGCACATCAGTCAAAAACAAAACAAAAAAAATGTTTTCGTCCTCTGTCTACACATCTGTTCAACGTGAATTATTTGTGATATATGTTTAGTTTAATAAAAACGATTTCATCGCAAGACACAGCACCATAATTTATTTTCCTACTCAAGTCCAGTTTTTAATTCTCACTTCTAACCTAAAAAATGGAAATAAACTGAACTTTGAACTAGTTCCTAGGAGGCATGAAGTTGTACAACACTGCCAGGAACAGAAAACAAGTAGCTGTTGGTGATGTAAAGTACCTCTGGATTTTGGGAAAGTGATTTATGTCCATCTACGAGGGTTAGGTTTATGTTTTTAGTGTTCAGACAGCAGGAATTCTGGCAATCATAAAAATAGGGCACCCTGTGTGGTTTAAATGTACAGTAATAAATATAGTTATGAACTAAGTAAATGCTACAATAAAAAGCAGCATTGCCTCAGCTTGGAGTCATCTCCCATAAGCTCAGAAGACCTAGACCTAGTCAGCTAAGACCTAGTACAGTGGTTCCCAACCTTTTTTCCTCGGGGACCCCCTTCATGCATATCAAAAAATCCCACGGACCCCCTGCTCCACCCTGTCCTGAAACCATGCTGGTTTTAGGCTTTCAAAAGTGAGATTCTCACCATAAATAATGTATTCTGGTTGAGTACTGTCCAAAGTTAAATGAACAATATATAGCTTTAATTTTTTCCCCCTAAAATAGGGACAATTTGTGGACATTAATCACAATGGCTCTAATGTTCAAAGCCTCAGGGACCCCCTGTGCCCTTTGGGGCCAGGTTGGGCACCACTGACCTAGTAGACTGTTACATAGACCAGGTGTGACTATTTTAAATGTTCAGTACTGGGCATCAAACAGCCATTTTGGTTTTTAAAATAAAAAATAAAAACAGGACAGAAAAAGATCTAATATGTAATATAGAGAATGTGGCTCATTTAGCTTGAGCTGAGATAGCCCCGTTTGAAACATCCTCCACCCAGGCAGCAAAATGATGATAGAATTCAGATGTTTCCTGTCTGGAAATCTGTAAGTGAATGAACAAGTAAGTCTGGTTAAAGTCATAAAAGTAATGTTTTACCAGAACTGCCGTAGACCTGACCTGAAAACAACTTGAGTGGAGTAACAAACTCTGATGGAGGCTCATAGGGTAGGTGTACGTGGAGAACTGTCTTTGTCTTTTCCACCTGAAAGCCTTGGTGAAAGCTACCGGAACTTCATAAATAAGGAGAATAAATGGCTTTTGGTGGACAAGGCACCAATATGCCCAAAATCAGCTTCTGAGATAAAAATAAATTCAGATTTTTTTCATTCACCATTACATTTACCTGTAAATTATTTAGCAGCTCATTAGCTCATTAGCTGCTAACGCTAAGACCGTAGGCTCCATCATGTTCAAACAATAGGAAGTGGCATCACCACGCACGTACGTACTCCAAAATAAATCTGATAGTGGACTGGTAAATGTATTCCAGAAGTGCATGTAGACACGTGATATCAGATTATTACAGTAATCTGATTACTCCCACATATCTGATTATGATGGCCATGTAATCGGGCTCAGTGTTTTATAAAAAGTTACCTGAGAATGTCTTTAATATTTAAATAAATTGGTGTTACATAAATATCTGTAAATGAATTGAATCGAATGGTTTGAGTTGCATTGTGTATCGAACAGTGAATGTATGTTAACTACTTGGCATCAGATAAATATGATCAATATTGAATTTTACTTGGTGTCAGGTAAGAAAGAACATTAGTGTTATTGGACTTAACTAGTTATATGAAGAACATTTTATGTGCAGAGGGAAGATCACCTGAAAATCCACAACAGACTACCTGGAAAGATGCTATTAGAAATGCACCTTAAAGCACCCTTCCAGTGCAAAAATGCTCCAAAATCAGTGGAGAGACCCCCCCCCCCAAAAAAAAAAGAAGTATGAAGACCCCTATCCTCTACAATGTTTTTACAGAAAAAAACCTCATCAAACTCATCTATAAAGCTGTGATGCATCCCTCGGTGGAGGGTGCTGCTAAGACTTTAGCCCTTATTGTTATTTAATAAATGATAGAAATAAAAAGTCAGTGGCAAATCTGTCTTATGGTACAACAGAAACGAATCGTCTTTAATTGTATGATTTATCAGTCAGAACTTAACCTGCCTGGCTGTTCAGACATCGATGCATTTATTTATTTTTGCATCCATCTTAATCTGTTTTCATTATTTTTCAATATTGCAGCAAAATAATGAAACATTGTTCTGCTGTCAGACTGAGGAAAAGACGGAAACACTCACGTGGAATTTTGTTCAACTCGTTCATGAACTTGTTCTTCAGCTTGGAAAAAGCTTCATCGTTCTCTCCCGTGCCAGCCATGTTGGTGGTGTTGGATCCAGCCATGGAGGAGGCGGCGGTAGTGGGCTCGGGGGCCGCCGCCGCCAGTGCTTCCCTGCGACTCTCGCTCATCACGGCGATGCTGGGCAGCCAGGCAGATGCTGGGCGGTGGAGAAACAGACTGGGTTAGTTTTTCTGCTGCTGTGACAGATGCATGTCAGCGGCAGCACGCTTCCTTGTCAGATGACTGAGCTGACGCAAACTGTGTGAGCAGCTGCCGGATCAGCTTGAGTAAACATCAGCTGGGCTCCAGGAGAAACTGGCCAGCACTCTGAACGCACAACAAAGCCACTCACTCGTTCCTTAAACTCCACAGCAGCCATAAAAATTATCCTTAATTACTCTCATGTAACACACTCCATGAATCTCAGATAGAAATGTGCTTTTCTTGCAAGATAACCACATGGTGTAAAGATGGAGGGAGGAGTGGGAGTCACTCTGTACACACCAGGTGTGTTTACTTTTCTCAGAGCACTTTTGTCATGGTTAAAAAAAAAACACGCTTTTTTTTATTTGTGTGTGTAAGCGCTCCTGCTTTTCTGTGTGTGTCCTGCTGCGTAATCAAACCTCATACGTGTTGCATGTCAGTCACCCCCTGCTCAGCAGATAACGTTACCGTCACACAAACAGATTTATGGCCTCATCATTAGCTCCAAAATACAATCTCTCACCTGAGTAACATTTAAATATCCATTAACAGTCAAGTCAAGTCAAGTCAAGTTTATTTGTATAGCCCTATATCACAACAAAGTTGTCTCAGAGGACTTTAC
>JBAMHW010000026.1:24021946-24035246 GCA_037177495.1 Rhadinocentrus ornatus | reverse complement strand
CCAAGGACTCCGGTCGCCTGAACCCTTCCTGACTCAGACTCTTCCCACACATTCCAGCCACTGGATACTGAATAAACTATTTAAACTTGCATCACTGCATTTTTGGGTCCTTCCTCCATAGATTCATAACAGAAATAAAATATGAAGCACGAGGAAAAGCTCTCAGAAAATATGTCTGAAAGAAGCGCACGTTCGCCTACTGGTATCACTTCTGTGAAGAGTAACAACTGAAAACTGTTGCAACGTAGCTTTTCTACTATAGGCTAACTAACACATTAGCTGTTTCTGCCGTTTTATATAGCAAGTAACAGTAAATGATCCGTAGTAGTAGTTGCTGGACCATCCTGCCCTGTTTCTAATATAACGCGAAAATAAACTTTACTGTTAGATTGAATTAACTCACCTATCCAGCAGAAAGCTGCAACCTCCACGTTAGCTTTGAAGTCCCTCACCTCATCAGCTGCCTTCATCTGGTAAATACTCCACCAATGTACACTATTATTTTCTCCCGGTTATTATTTCTTTTTCTTTTCTTGGCAATTTTTTCCTCCGTCTCGCGTGCAAAGAGTATAGATGGTCCTCTATTTCAATGTAAGCTGGCAAGCTGAATCATCCACGCTCGTGTTGGCTTGTTTACACCACCAACGCGCCCGCCCCCTCCTCCTCCCCCCGAAACAGCAGGGACTCACAGGTAAAAAGCACAAGGCTAACAAGTTTGTTCCCTTTCGGCTACTGTATTCAAACATGGCGATGCAACATGGCAGCCTCCAGTTGGGTGTGCCGCCACCTATGTATTTATAAACATCTAATTCTAAGCTACAAGACCGCTTTCATTTGGATGGGACTGTGATTAGACTTTAGTAAAATACGTATTTATTAAAGCAATTCTTGATTTTGCCAACAAAATACCCCCAAAAAATACACACTGCACCTTTAAAAAGCTTTCTAAAGTTGAGTGGATCTTTTATTTATTTTTTTGGTGAATGATTAAATTACACTTTTTATGTCGATGATTACACTGCAGCAAATGTGTGAATAAGTCAGCTTGTTAGATATACCTTATGGTGCCCCTGGACACATCATCAGTGATGTAACCTGGGATCAAACTACCTCGTCTGGAAAAAATTGACATGAAACTGCCAACCGTCTTCTGCCAGCAGGGTCCGAAATACTCACCAGGTGCCAAATGCGATTCAATTTTTCGTTTGGCGAGTAAATCTCAGAGGGCTATCCGCCAAATGGCGAGTGAATGTTTGTACCAAACTAGTCATGTTTTCCAGTCTTCCTTTAGGTGGATTTCTTGTTCACGTTCCTCTGCCGTCTGCATGTATGAAGGACGCACAGGCACACAAACATACACTGACGCCAACACTCGCACGTGACGCGAGAACGCGCTCGCACTATTTGAGCTCTGTTTACTGTTTAGCTCAGGCTAACTAAGTAGGGTAAAAATGAGGAGATTTTTAGCAGGAGACGGCCAGCTTTCTAAAAGAAAGCACGGTGAACTGGATGATAAATCTGCAGGGCTAACAATCCCAACCAAAAAGTTCAGTAAAAAGTGAATATAGTTTGGATATAGCGGCGCCTTCTGGCTGCTTTACGGCCCGGTTCTGCTCGCTTCTCACACGCCGACTGTAGGCGGTAACACACCGGCTCATGCCGCGCTGTCTGTTAGCCAGTTAGCTTAGCTTAGCTGTTTTTAACCGGAAGGGTGATGACAGCTGCATAACGGGCGTGACGTGACTCCGCGAGATGAGGAACAGCTGTTAACCGATCAAGTGATAAAAAAAATAATTATATTTCTTCTTATTATTATATTGATCAGTTATCAACTTCATTAATATTATAAATAAGCTTTTGTTATTAGTGATATTCTATTTATATTCAATATTACTGATTTATTATGAATCAGATCAATAAGCTTTAAATTTATTTATTATCAGTTTATTTTTAAACAATAAAATAAAAACAAAAATCAGGGAGTATGATCCCACTAAGGGTGTAACGCTGTGGCACAAGGACTGTTAGGAGCAGGAGGCCAGACTTCAGGGACTGTGTGAAAGCACCAAGAGTAGAAAGGGAGGAGTCTGATCAGGTTTTACTTAATGAATTCAGACATTAAAACTTTATCAAAGAAAACCATTTCTCTTCTTGCTTTTGTTTAATGTTTTGTGACTTCCACTTTGGATACAACACAGTATTATAGAAATAACGTGCCCAGCGTTACAGTGTGTGTAAAATATTTTAATATTTCGGCCGATAAAAAATATGTTTGGCTGGTGGATTTTTTCATCTACAGGCCAACTTGGCCGGTGAGTCAAAAAGTGTATTTCGGGCCCGTCTGCCAGCAGATATGATTGATTGAAATAATACTGTACTCATTATAGACTAAAACTATTCTAAATGACATCATATTGCAAATAAATATGAATCTAATAATCATACACACAAGGAAACGGGTTTAGCCTAAATCCAAGCAGGTGTGGTACTTTGTGTCATAATTTTCTGGAAATTCCATTATTGCATGAAAAAGGTAACAATTGCCAAACGCCTGCATTTCTTATTATTTCTATATTTAAAACCATTAGTTAGTCCTTTAGCATGTTTAGCCATGTATTAAGAGCCATTGTGGACGGTCCAGAGAGCCACTTGCTGCTCCTGAGCCACAGGTTGAAGACCCCTTGTTTAGTGTTTTTCTCCATATAGCAGTAGGCCTTCTTTTAGAGGAAAAGGACATTTTTTGCCAAAAACGTTGTAGTTGCCCAGCACTAATATATATTGTGAAGCACACTGAAACATATATTATGTGCAAATGGTGCAAGTTTATTCTGCATGACTGATACAGATATGATCGGTTTATTAGCCTTTCTGTCATGCTGTCAATGTCTACCATCATGGATCAGATTTGATGGTTTATTAACTGTTAGACCATACTGCTCTCAGCACATCTGACCAGATATAAATCTATGAGCTCCAGTTTTAATAAGGACAAACCAGCTGGGATGTGGCATCCCATGATATCAAACTGATCTTTGCATTGTTTCACAAACAGCTGCCAGCATGAATTATTCAGCAAGGAAAGTTCCATATGCTGATGTGTGGATAATGTGGAAGGCTCCAGGGCTTTATCTACACAACCAAGGACAATAAATCCTCGCCATCCTGTTTTATCCTGTTATTACGCATGAGGAAGCAAACCTGGTGAACAATTGGTGGAGAACATTGGTGCCCAGCCTACCTATCTAAACACGCTCAAAAAACCAAAGACGAACTCCCCTGCAGTCAGTAGACAGAAAAACTTCATTACACTGAAACCAATTTAACCCTTAGCTCTTCTACAAACATCTGGACATGATTTAATTACAAAAGAAATGGACTGCACAGTTGGATCTTAGATGCTCTGGGTAGGCCGTCGATTAGAGCTGAAAACCCACACGAGCTCCAAAACTCACTTGTTCTGTAAAAGGTCCTTTTGAAGGTTTCCTGGAGTGCATGGCTCACAGAACAGGTCTGTATTTTCTCCAAAGCATTTAGCCACGCCTGACATGATCCTATTCTGAATGGTCCTCTGTGGTAATAAGGTCATTTGTCTTGTGCAAAGGAGAGACGACCTGTGGTTGTCAAATGTAGAGCTGGAGATAAATGAGAGACTGCAGCAGAAAAAGAATTAATGCAGTCAGGCCTTTGCTCTTTCAGATATACAGTGGTCCTTTTCTGTTTGCAGCACTGCATATTTAAGTATATGTAAATCTTATTTCAACCATTTTTGTCCAAATTTTACTGTGGGAACCAGACCACTGTGCTTTGTTTCTTGATTGAACGAGGTTACAGAGGAGGGTGGGGCTGCAACGCCAGCAGAGAAGCTGTGATGTATTTTACGGGGTGAGTAATTATTAATAAATTCATGTTGTTAAATATATGTAGGTTTTTGAGAGTGTATAAAGTGTGTGAGAATGTTAAAAATGTTCTTTATAGTTTGGGAAAGGTCTATAAACACTCTGAGGAGGGATAATTAGGCCTTAACATGCATTTGAATTGTAAAATATTAATAAGGTCGTCATTTTACGGATTTCATTTATCGCGGGGTGTGTTTAGAACGTAACCCCTGCAATAAACGAGGTACTACTGTAATGTAAAAACAAACAAAATGTTACTGGATTTTATCTGGACTGTACCTACTGGATCATATTAACAGCTGACTAACTGATCCACACCACCAGGACCTACAGCAGGGACATCAGAATGTCATTCGGACTGGAGAAATGTGGCTGAATGGTAACAAAGAGAGGTAAGGTAGTCCATACAGAGGGCATTGCACTCCCAGAGGGCAGAATAACAGATGCTGAGGAGAGCTACAAGTACCACAGACAAACAACAACCATGAAGAAGCCACATTGGAAGCTGCCACAGCCAAATATCTGCAGCAAGTAAGGCAAGCTCTGAGAAGTCAGCTCAATGGCAAGAACAAGATCCGGGCAGTTAACAGCTATGCCCTGCTGGGATAATAAGCTGGCCAAAGAAGGAAGTCCAGACCACAGATGGTAAAACATGGAAGGTGTTTACCATGCATGAAGGGTTCCACCCCAAACAAAAAAATAACTAACTACGGTTTCCCTTCATTAATCAGATGGTGATAAGTTTAACCTGAAAGGGAAATTAAATATGACTTCCTTCATTTAACATGGTTATTATTTTTAAATTATGCTCATTATTTTTCTTTGTATCTTCTGAAGTGTTAAAGTATTTTTTACTTTTTCCTGCTTAAACACCAAATAATGAAAGAAAATAAAAGGAATAAATACAGAAAAAAAACACACACAGCTAATGTGCCTCATCTGCTTCCACACCTTCACCCCACAACATTAAAAAGCAAGACGAGTCAAAAATGTCCGACACACCTCCACCATCACTGCTACTAAAGGCTAAAGGCTTAGCCCTCTTTCTTTTTAAAACTCTGCTGTGGTTGACTTGCTGCTGTGGTTCTGAATAGATGCACCGGGGCCTGACCCCGCAGGCAGACACAAAGATCTCCTCCTCACCAGCGTTTGTCGCCACTCAGTCTAATTCGCCGCTGCAGATTTTCTTGGGTCATAATTTGCTTGGATCGAGCAGGGATGAGTGTTTTCACAGCTATGGTTGAAATCCGATTATCATACAGGGATCGCGGTCGTCATGGCAACCAAGGATGGTGCATGGTGTTAAGCCTTCCCTAACACATCTAAGAACACTGGGAATTGGTGAAAAAAAGGGGAAAAATCAGCTCACTTAAGATAAAGATATCACTGAATCTGCTCTTAATATTGAGCACATTCTCAGGGAGTTACTCACATTGCATGCATGACCTTCTGCTCTTTAGAGACATTATTAAATGTCAATTTAAGCATCAAAGAAAATACAAAATTTCCTTAGCTTCAGCTTCACAATGTGCTTGACCAACGCTGCTAGCTACTTGCTAGATATTTTCTGATCATGTCTTTGCTACTTCTGTTAATATCTGTTTCAGGGAATAAAAAGCTGTAACATCAGCTCCAACAGATTTTCAAACAAATTCATGCTTTATGAGCTTGTAACAAATTTATTCCAAATATCTTTCAATAAACAAAAACAACAAAAATCTGATTTTGTGCAATATTTTAAAAACACAAACAGCTGCAAAAACAGCAGGGCTGGAATTAGATAACCATTTTTTTTTAATGTGGCATTTGTTGCATCTCCATCATTTGCTAATTCAGTGCAAATGTATTTAAATCCTAGTAAATTAAAATCATTATTAAAATGGAACATTTCAGGAGCATTTTGTTATTTTCATGCAAGAATATTTGCTTAAAAAGTTGATGCTATCTTAGCCCTACTATGATATCGTCAGCCTGGTGGATGGATTGAGATTCAGATAAATTAAATATGACTAAAGATCCACCTCCACAAGTGCTGCTGGTTAAAGGACTTAAAAGGAGTCTTTAACTTTAGGTCTGTTCATTTTGGACCATGGATATTTTCTATTTCTTTTTCTAATGTTTAGAAAGTAAATGCAAGTAAAAGTTTACAATATTTTTACAGTATTAATTATTTACAAAATTAATATTAGTATCTATTATTTGATTCAGTCGTCGACTAAAATCAATATAAATTGAAATGTTGCTTTTTAGGGTTAACACTGTTAAAATCCAATTTTAAATGATCTTTTAATCAAGTCCCACCCCAACGTATATTCATTCATTTATTGAGATTAAGTAAGACCAGGGTCTTTTTAGGTTTTAACAGGAGGGGAAATCACTGTTTAACGTGTAGTTTTGCAAAATATTTTTTGCTATCTTCAAGAAGGAACTACATCCTAAATATTTAACTATTTTCAATAACAAAAAGCCAAGAAAGAGACTTTAACTATCCTTTTGTTAGATGGCACATCTACTTTCTGTGTGGAAAATTGGGGAAGACGGGAGCGCAGGTGTACGGAGACTCATCCAAAAGACGCAAGCAATGCTGCAAGGAGGAGATAAATGAAGCTGGAGTGCTTCGTCCACACCAGGAGAGGCCCGGCCATCTGGAAGCTCTTGCTGCAGAAATGCTTATCTTATTACCGCCTCTTCTAAACAGAGAAAACTTTGATTCCCACCTCGTTGTGGCTTCCTTTTGTCTCCTTCTTGTCGTGCGTCTATTCAAACCATTTTGACTCATTTCAGTTCTTGCCTTCTGCATTTCCATGAAAAAACTGTGGAATAATAATCCACTGCGGCCTAAGACTTAATTAGAGCCTGTCACAGCTCTAATATACAGCAGTTAATAAATGTGGAGAGCCATCCTGTTCATTACGCTCTCAAGATATTCCTGGCTCATGAAGGAAAATGAACAGACTATCCCTGAAAAATATCTCATTTGGATTTCTAAAACATTTTAATTACCATTTTAGTTAAGAAGATCAATCATCTATTCCTGCCTTGTCAAAAATGATCTGTAAGCAGAAAGAGAAAAATCACAACGTGGTGTATTTAATGGTTAGAGGGAGTGTTGCGTCGTGCAGTGTGGGAAAGGAAGCCGGAGTCGACCCTGAACCCTGGACCCCACCCGTTGTTAACAGTGTTGCCTTTGGGCCTTGTACAGCTCCCAATTCACTCCAGTAAGCACAACAAAAGATGTGATTCCAAGCCCTGTCAGCGCTCATCATGCTGGCACAAAAAGGTTGCAGCTCTGATACTGCAGTGGTGGAGTAATGAGCAGAGAGACCTGATAGGATATTAGCTAGATGCTCTGTAATGCACATACAAGCTGTTTGAAAGAGATCAGCGCAGGGATCAATAAAAAGGATTCAGGTGAGCACTAAAGGACACAAGGCAGTTTAAAAGCTAAATGACCTGACAAGGAAGGTCCTTGACCAGCTGATGTGGCCAGCCCCGTGGCCTTGTGAGGGAAATAGAGCTGATAAAATCAAATAAGGAGGACAAGATAAATATCTGAAAACCACAGAGAACCCTCGTCTTCTATTGCAGTGTGATGCTGAGCATCTCCTGCAGACAGAAAACAGAAATGTGTGGATTTATATGCATTTATATAAAGTCACAGCACCACACAAGGCGTTGTAAAGCTAGGCTCTCTCCTTAGTGCCAGTCAAGCTTACTAGAGCGTGATGTGGGCAGGACTGATTGATGGACCGGAGGGGAGAAGACAGGCGGGGTAAGAGACGTGTGCAGGAGAGAGCCGGAGGTTAGAGGCTGTCACATAATTGACTGCTGTGCACGGGAAAAGAAGTGCCTGGAGGGTGTAATTCAGCTCACTAAAAGCTCTTAAGCCTTCAGCTTCAGCAACAATTTCCAGCTTCTGTCCAGTCACGAAAAATATGGAAGGAATAATGTGACTGGCATCACATTTTGTTTCCAATTATAAAGGTGTTGTAAACACTGACCTCCATTTTCTGTTCTTGTCAGGGTGTAGATCGAATTAATCATATTCCCACTGATTGTTGCCTAAACAAATTAGAGGAATGTAATTATTTGCAATCAGTTCAGAGTACTTGTGGCAATTTCCATATACTGGACTGACCTCTTTGGCACACAAGACATGATAAAAATTTACCAATAATGGTTAAACTACTTTTAGCGGAAGAATGTAACCCAACTAAGGGGAAACACTGAATATAACTCGTGATGTTTAAATAATCTTAATAAAACAAAACACAAATCAAAAAATTAAAATCTAACTAAGATATTTACAATATTCAGATCTATTAAAAAATGATCTCCTAATTCAACTGAAAAGAAAAAAACATGGAGATAAATTAATTAATTAATAAAAAAACTATTAATAAATAATGTAAGTAAAAGGAGAATCAAATTAAAAAGATATGAAATAAATGAATAAATAAACAAATAAATATAAGAATAGAACTTCATTTTCATTGCAACAAAAAGTGCAACGAAATTATAAATAAATAAATAATTGGTCAATTAAATATAAAAAATTCTTATTTTGATTTTAAAAACCAATAAAATAAAACAAGATAAATGTTTAACTGCAGCTTTGTTTTACGGTCTTAATTAATCCGGTTTTTACTCCTGGAGACATTTTAGAGCTCAGGACAAACGCAGCTCCTTATCTGCAAGAACTCCACTTTCACTTTGCATTCTGGGTAATTTGTTCCGCTTGGGGCATTTACATGTATCAGGAGCCAGAGAGGTTATTTATACCGACAGTCCTTGCTCAGAGTGAGACAGCAGTGGAGGTTTAGTGTTCAGAGAACAGCCCTGTTCAAGCTGCAGGGAAAAGTGACCAGAAACTTTGGAGGCAAGTTAGGCCGCTAATTATCACATTATAATTTTAACATTTGTCCACTGGTCTGTGTAATAAACTTCTGTGTGACTCCAATCATTTTTAATATCATCTGAAGTAAAATGGCCGAATTTGGGCAGTTCCCGTTCAAAGACAGAGCAGAAACCTGGGATGGGGCAGCGGTGGGCCGAGCCGAGCAGACGAATGCATGATCCCAGACACACTAGCTTGTCTAATGTAAGTGTGTGACATGATTACTCTCGCCGACAATAAACTGCGTAGAAAACTAATAAAATGAGGCAGACAGTACTCTGCTGCACCTCGAAGGGGCGCAGGTGAGCTTGTGGGTGCTTGTTGCTGCTGTGCTAAAATGTTAGCTAAAGTCAGCAGGTCATGTGGTGCAGCAGTTTGTTTATTTGATGCTCCGCTGCACGTCTAAACTATAATAAAAAGATGGAAATCGCACATACAGGTGGAATAAGATGAATCTCTAAAGACTTTCTTCCTTTCATGGAGCAGGATAGGCGCATGCATTTCACACACAAAAAAGTAAGACCACAAATGTTCATATAAACTCTCAAATCAATCAAATCAACGTTTCATTTCAGTGTTTCCTGTTTTATTGGTATTGATATTTTCCACCTGGTTGTTGTGCAAGTCCTCACCAAATGCATTCAGCAAAATTTGAATTTTCACTCCACACTTGAAGCTTTTTCATGATCCACTTGCCTCTTTGTTTCTCTCAACAAGAAAGCTTTGAAGTGTATCTACACACTTTGTTTTCCAGGGTTGCAATAATAAAGAATCCTAGTTTTGCACATGAATGCAGCATCTGTGAGTCACATCTGTAATAGCATCTCTTTCTTTCATAGCGAGCCTCCTCACAGTGAAAAAAAAAGACCCACATGTTCAGTGATCACCCTCCATTTACTACAGCCTGCTCCGCTTCAGGGCCTGTCGATGCATTAAAGGAAGGAGCCGGGAGAAAATGCCTGATGTGAAGATAACCTCCTGGCTTTTTCTTCTCTGTGAAACAGCCTTTTAACATGATAGATCCTCCCATTGCAGAAAACCAGGACCGACGGGAAGGTTACAAATAGACGGTGACACCAGTGACCCCTGAAAGAGGCAGAGTGAACTGCTTCCATCACCAGCAGACAAACAAGGATTGTTTTTTGTTTGTTTCAGGATGAAAATCAACGATTTGATCAACACAAGCCGACAAAACAGGCACGGGGATAAGTCCTCACCATGAGTTTGTCCTCCTATCCCTGAAAATCTTCACTCATTCTGAGAGTAGAAAAAGAATAAAAATGAATTTATACGTTAGTTTTGTGTTTTTATTAAATACCTTATTGGACCATCAGATTGATTTTAATTCTATTAGCTTTTCCTTACACAAGCTGCCAGTATTTGTCCCTTTAGGGCTCCTGTAGTGCCATGGTGGAGGTGGGAGGCTTGACATGTTTCAGATGACTAATGTACCAGCCTCAGGTATGAACTCTTAACATCTGACAAAAACATCTCTAAGCAAAGGAATAAATATGTCATTTTAACATTTATAATTTATGTTAAATGATAAAACCATTTAATTAATCAAAACAATGCTCACTAAATGTAAACTGCATCCATTCAGATGATTATAAAAATCCATACAGTTTTATGGCATAATGAAATTATCTGGTGGTATCAGAGGAGGGTGGAAAGCCCCAAATTATTTTTAAGTAGGAGTAGCATTACTTCAAAATAGCATTACTTAAGCAGAAGTAAAAAGTAGTCATCCAAAAAACGAAGAACAAGGGAGTATTTGGTGGAAAGACAACTTGTAACCTCTGATTTATGTTTTAGAAATGATTTAAAAAGACAAGGGAGATGTAGCTAACGCTAATTCATTCCTCCATAGAGAATGCATAGTGGTCTGATTAGCTTATGCAGCATTTGACTAAATGTGGGGTCCTATAAAATCTGTTTAATATATTTAGTATTTCCCAAATTCTGTGTTTTACTCAGTAAACTCACACTTTGCTTTCTTTTCAAGCAGAATAATAGTCTGGTTGCTGTATTGTGCCGAACAAATTTGCTTTGTCAAGGGGAGGATTATGGGTATAAGGCTCCTCCATAGTCTGATTCCTTTATTTATTTATTTACTGTTATTTATTTACTTTAATTCATAGCACATTTTGTTTTCGAACCTGCGCCAGCTGCACAAAGGAACTGTAGCCTCTGTGCCATAAATATTCTTATTTTTCTATTGTTTTTCAATCATGTTTTCTATTTTTAATAGGCTCTGTCTGTCCAGTAGTAGGTCTTTGGACATGGACTGATATTGTTTTCCCACAGATCTTCTTCAGGACATCCTCGAGCTGCAGCTCGAGCACTCAGTAATTGAGTTTGATAGAAGCTGCTCTTCAAAGAGCCTTTTTTAATTTTTCCTAGAGACACTTCCAGCAGCATTTCTTCATGTCTTGGTCAGCATTGATGTTTCTGTTGGTCTCTTAGCCTTCGCTGACTTTGTGCCAGTTCAGGCGATGTCAGATTGACAGGAAGCTGCAGTTGCCAGAATATGTTTAGTTCACGGTTTGCTCAAGTAAAAGTATGGTGAAGTAAAATTACTCTTAGAAGTACTTCTTTTTCTAAAAAGTCAAGTAAATGGAACTTGATACTGCTTCTCTGGTTATTACCTGATGTTCACATACCTGAGCATTCCCAGATTTTATAAACTCACAACAACGTTGCAGTCTGCAGACTTTTCCCCCCATTTATTTCAGACCCTTTTTGTAATTTCATGTTATAATTAGTCATTTTCTCTTATGGTTAGGGTCCATAGGAAGTCCAGTTCCAGGACTCCCTCGATTAAAAAAAATCTTGCATCTCATTGGAGCTTTTCTAGCTAAGTAAAGAAAAAAAAACTTTAAAAGGTGTGTTTTTGTGTTTTAGGTGAATTACAGCAACAGCACTGATATTGTAGAGTTAACTTTCTTCCAGTGAAAAGAAGAGAAAGGTCCTCAGATAAACAGAGGTTATGATACAGCAGCAACACATCACTGTAGCAACCCTTCACAGGAATCTGTGATATTAAGGTATTTCTGCACTTTGGTTTAATGTTTATCATTAAAGGATTAAATCTGGCTGAAGTTGGTAAAAAGATGACCCTGACAGCATGTACCTCAGCCTCATGAGACCACAGAGCACCTTGAGCTGTGGATACTCAGCACCAGCTGCACATTTTTCTGCTCAAGACAAAATGACAGTGATGATGATAACCGTGGCTAAAAGAGATATGCTCTCTCATTTTTTTTTCTATTTCCATTGCTGTTATTTCACACTCTGTCAAACACAAACGAGTCTTTGCTTGATGCTATATCTGCTGAAAGGATGTGAGTTGTTGCTATGCAACAATTAAATACTTTTGAGACATGCTACTCTCCAGTTTCCTTTTACCTTTTAGCAACTTGTGCTCTGAGTGCTGTAAAAACTGCACTTTCTTGATGCTGTCGGCTTTGCCCTCCTCCGTCTCTGTAAACAGAGGTCTCTGGTGAATATGTAGCTTGTGTGTGCAGTCAGAAATCTGCTGGTAAAGCAGTAATTAGAGGGAAAATTATTGAAATAACGTCTCGAATTAAAAAATCAAGAGAGCGTCGTCAGAGACAGTTAGAGAATTAAATAAAAAAACTGGAAATAGAACATGCTAAAACTTTTAAAAAATCTAGTTTGTTAGAATTGAAAGATAAAAGATATAAATTGGATCAGTTGTTATCATGTAAAGCAGAATATGCACTAAGATCGATGAATCAAATGTATTATGAAAAAGGTAATAGAGCAAATAAATTATTAGCATTTCAAATAAAGAGGAAACAGTCAGAGCGGTCAATAATAAAAATCAGACATCCTGTTACAAAGGAAATTAAGATGAGACCTAAATATATTGCAGAATCATTTGCAGATTATTATAAAATTTTATATGATGATAAAGACATGGACTATTTAGAGAAAGAAATGAAAACATTTACAAAGAATATCAACTTACCGACACTGACTGCGGAGCAAGCATTGGAAATGACAGGACCAATTACCTCAAAAGAAATATTAGACACAATCAGAAATTTAAGAAATAATAAGAGTCCAGGAACCGACGGGTTTCCTGGGGAATTTTATAAATGTTTTATTGAAGATATTGCACCCATATTAGAAAGAACATTTAACTATGTTTTGGAGTCGGGAAGTGTACCAAAATCATGGTCAGAAGCTCTTATTTCTGTATTACATAAGGAGGGAAAAGATCCCGTCCAATGTGAAAGTTATCGTCCGGTAAGCTTACTCTGTAATGACCTAAAGATATTAACAAACATAATGGCGAATAGAATAAAGAAACATGTATCAAAATTAATTCAACCGGACCAAACAGGCTTTATACCGGGAAGGCAGGGCAATAATAATATTAGAAAAGCTTTAAATCTTATATCATGTGCTAAAACAAGCGCAAGTACAAATGTACTTTTGAGTTTAGATGCTCAAAAGGCATTTGACTGCGTTAGATGGA
>JBAMHW010000026.1:23994642-24006541 GCA_037177495.1 Rhadinocentrus ornatus | reverse complement strand
ACATGTACACACACACACACACACACTTAGGGAAAATTGTTGGCACCCCTCTGTTGATTAGAATAATTTTGAGAAAAAACTGATTAAATGACAAATAAATAAAATAGTATTTAAAATGAACCAATGTGAATCAAACATTGCTTTTGTATTGTTCTTCAACAGAATAAAAAAAAATCAAATAAATAAAACTAATGAAACGGGCGTGTGCAAAAAACAATGGCACCCTAAAGTGAATATTTTGTTGCACAACCTTTGGAGGCAATCCCTGCACCAGGTATTCTGGCCTACTCCTCATAAGCAAACTGCTCCAGTTGTCTCAGGTTTGAAGAGTGCCTTCTCCAGATGGCATGTTTCAGCTCCTTACACAGATGTTCAGTAGGATTTATATAAGGGCTCATAGAAGGCCACTTCAGAATACTCCAATATTTTGCTCTTAGACATTCTCTGGTGTTTGTAGCTGTGGGTCATTATTCTATAAAAGGCCCATGAGACCAAGCTTTCTGACACTAGGCAGCTCATTTTGCACCAGGATGCTTTAATAGTCTTGAGATTTCACTGCGGCCTGCACAGATTCAAGACATCCGTTTCAAATGCAGCAAAGCAGAACCAAGTCTCCTCCATATTTCACAGTAGAGAGGTTTTTTTCTTGATGGGGTTTATTTTTGCATCTGTGAACTTAGGATAAGACCTTCTCCCAAGCTTTATGGCTTGTCAATATGCATTGTGGCAAATTCCAATCTGGCTATTTTATGATTTGATTTCAACAGTGGTGTCCTCCTTGGCCGCCTCCCATGAAGTCCACTCTGGTAGACAGTGAGGGATGGTTCGATGTGACCCTGATGTATGCTGACCTTGGAGGTTGCCTTTAATGTCTTTGGAGATTGCGGGAGGTTGGCAACAGTCCTGTTGACCTTAAACTTCTGAAAAAATTTGTGCAGCTGCCGTCATAGAACAATAAAGTTGCTTGGAGATGGTCTTATAGACCATTTCATGGCCTACGTAATCAGTGACGTCACTACTGTATCCGGAGGAAAAAAAAAAAAAGAGTAAAGCATGTAAAGACACTGTAGTAACGAGTGTTATTACGACTTATAAATGTTGTCTTGTTGTGTGTTTGGGTGCCAGAATAAGAGGACAAACATTCCTGGCAGTAAATTAAAGTTTTTTAGGAAACGAGTTTAGAAAAAAACAAAGACAATTAATGCAATAAGACGAAAGGACTGGACAGAGACCATAATCAACAATTCTTGTGTTTGCAGCGAACACTTTATATCAGGTAAGATAAATGGAATGTTAAGGGATTGTTAGAGTCCAAATTAACAAAATTGTACATTATAAAGGAAAATGTTGGATATATAACGCAGCCTTTATCAGCACATTAGCAAGCACATAAATACTAAACTTTAGACCGCAGCACACAAAGATCGGGACGCAAATGGATGTACTATATTATTTGAACGTGGCTCTTTATGACGTAGTTGTAAGCATCCAGTGATTTTTATGGTTTGAGTTTCTTTTTGCTGTACGCACATGGTGTCTCGAACAGGTACATGTAGATGTCTGGCCACTCCATCGTCGCCCGTCCCAAAAGATCTTTATGCTACTCATATAAGGTGTATGAATCAGCCAGCCTGCTTCCATCTAATTTTCTAAATCAGCCGTCACAAAGTGAGTTTCTGTACATATTCCGAGAGTTTTGGGACTGAACCGCTTGCTTGAAACCCCTCCATTTACTAAAATGTCACCAAAAACTGTTAGCTGCAACTTGATAACATAGCTTCTAGCCTCCGCTTTTGCCTCCAGGCTAAGCTCCGCCCACCAAATACATCACAATGTCTGCAAAACTTTGAAACAGTCTATAGCCTTTACTTTTAACACACTGGCCTATGATTTTCCCTCTAATCTCCTGAGACAACTCTCTCCTTGGCTTTCTGTGGTCTATGTTCAGCGTGGAACACGCTACGTCACGAAATAGCTCAGTGACTACTTGTCACCCTTTAAATAGACAGTGACCACAGGTTTGAAGACACCTGTGATGCCAAAGAGCATAGTTTAACATGTGTCTATGGACAAATTATTTTTAATCTTTCCTAGTTATGCCAATAATTTTGTTCAGGCCTGTTTTTTTTAAATAATTCTGTTGAAAAACAATTCAAAAGCAATGTCTAATTTTTATCAGTTTATTTTTAGTCATTTTTATTAGTATTATTTTTCAGTTTCATGTTATTTTAGTTCCTTTATGGGTTTTTCTTTCATCGACAGAGACGTGCCAATATTTTTGTACATTTCTGTATATCAAATTATATATTTATTTTTTTCTTCAGTAGGCAGCAGTTTATTGGACGACTCATTAATGCTCAATGAAGTGGTTAGTTTACACATAAACATAAAGTGGATATACTAGAAAACTGTTTTTAAATAGGTATCCACTCAAGTGACCACTCTGCATCGAAGGGTTTATTTAGAGCAACGTCCAGTTTGTTTTTTTCCACTTTTTTATGACTGTCTTCACTGTGGACCCGCATTTGTGTCCTCAGGTTCACGACACAGCACGGGTGAGCTGGCTGAAGTGACGTGCCTCGTTGATGGACGATGCTTTCGAGAGGTCGCCGTTCTGGGGGTTAAGACTGGCGATCTGGACACATCCTAAAAGATCCATGCCACATGCGCCTGCAAGGACCGCGGCAATGGCCAGAAGCCCACGTCTCCAATTTCGGCAACCAGCTCGACGGCCCACGTCTCCAGTGTCGCCACCAGTTCCACGGCCCAAGCCCCCATGTTTATTGATAATGGTGTGCATTTGATGTCTTTACACATCACAATGGTGTGTTACATATACACTAACAACTTCATCTGGTTCTTTAAAAATCAACATCAACATAATATAAACAAATTGAAATGGAAATTTTTGAATAGTTCATAATTCTCATGTCAAAATGGTTCCCATGGTATAAAAACTGGTATTTATATTGAAACGAAGATGCATGCCAATATCATGTATATAATATTTTAAATAATCGCTTTGAGTTTAAATGAAAAATACTGAAGAACAACAAACATTGGGTTATGAAACCAAAGCTGCCTTCTTCTACGTTATTACTGATTTCTGCAATACACTAAATATTACTGCTTAAAAAAAAAGACAGACAAGTTAGTGAGCTTGTATATATATAACAGGTATATTCTATATATATATATAAACAGAATAAAGGAGACAAAAAAACTGTTATTTCCTCTGTTATGTCTACCTGTTGTGAGGCTTCCCTATCTATGCTTAACTTACATATTTTATATCATATGATTGCATGTGAGGTAACAAGGATCACTTGTCAGAAGTGTCACTTGACTGCAGCTTCCTAACCTGTCTGTCTGTTTTATGAGTGTTTTGCCACTCTGTTGTTTGATGCACTGCCACCTCAGTCATGAGGTCATGTTACCTTTAAAGAAAACCTCCCTGTTTGCCATATGTCATCAGCAAACTGCACATGACTCATGTTTACCTTAGGAGTCCATGTTGGTCAACTAGAATCAACTAGGAGGCAAGAAACACCACCGTAAATGACAAAACTAAGGCTCCGAAATACAATCTTTATAGTTTTATGCTGCATTGCATCTTGTTGCTTTAATAAAACTCAGAGGTTTCTATCTGATATTTTCAGTTCTGAAATACATTATCTTAATTTCTTTAAGCTGCTGGTCTTTCTGAAAATGGCTTCTTTTCTTTCCTCAACCTTACTCAGTCAAACCAGTGTTCATTTTGTAAAAAAATATTAATTTAATTTTAATCAAAGTCTTATGCAAACTTTTTTAAATTTTAGTGTATTGTTAGTCAACTATTATTGTTAGGTCTACTTACTGTTTAGAGTTAGGTAAAACAGCATAGTCAATTAAAGTGGGTGAAATGACATCTATAAACCTGTTATGAACTGAGTAGCCAATTATTGTCATGTAAGTCAAGTACTGATTGCAATCTCAGATTAACGGATAATTTACTTCTCTAACTAGTTATGTTGAGTTCAACATTTGAAAGAGTTTATTTGAACTATAGACTGTTAATAAAAGATGGACGCCGCATCCGTGACGTCACCCGTACACTTTTGAAGAGCTGAATTGAAGTTCATTGGGCGGTTCCAACCGTCGCCATCTTCGCAGCATCACACGTGTCGTCATCCAAAAATGGGCAAAGAGAGGGGGACTGTTAAGGTGGGGGTGGATGATTGACACCCATCAAACTCTGAGCTGCCTAAAGCTAAGAGCTAACCGAGATAACCCAAAGCTAACGGTAGCTAACCAGCTAACGGAGGTAGGCAGGCTAAAGCTGTTAGCCAGCTAAAAATCGCGGTTGTGCTGCATTCTCCCTTCTTGCCGGGGATATTGGATACATGTCAATTAAAAAACCCCTAATTATATCGAATTTCAAGATAAAATACCCAAACGGATGAGTTATAAAAAAAATCCACCCCCCCCCTCTCAGTTGTCATGAAGGCAAACTTGACCTATTAATGCTTGTTTTTGTTTTTTTGTACCAGGCTTTAAACATGTTTATTTCTGCTATGAACTTGGTCTTTTTAACTTGTGTAAAAGGCAAAAAAGAAGAAAAAAAAAAAAAGAAGAAAATATCCCCAACACCATTACACTAACAGCAGCCTGGAGCATTGATCCAAGGCAGGATGGATCCATGTTTTCATGATCTATGATCCAAATTCTGAGCCTAGCATCTGAATGTGGAGCTGAACTGGAGACTCATCAGACCAGCAACATTTCTCCGTCTTCTTTTGTCCAGTTTTGGTGAGTCTGTGTAAATTGTAGCCTCAGTTTCCTATTCTTAGCTGACAGGAAACTGAGACTTTTATAGTAAAGAAAACTGCTGCTCACCGAAATTTTCCCTTCTCTGTTCTTAGCACGAAGATTCACCTGCATCTTCATTTAAATCATAAAGCAGAATTGCACTGACAACAGTTTTCTAGAGATGCTCATCAGACTTAATTTCTTCTCCTCCTCTTTCTCCTTGTCCAAGTACGGTCACCAGACGCTGCTGCTCACAGAGGTCACATCAGATCCATGCTGCCAGTGATAATTACAACAATCTTATGGAGAGATGAGGAGCCCTTTTGGTCTCAGATTCCGATTGACTCACACATGAAGGGGACAGAGAAATACGAGAGGAATTCTAGTGGATTGATGAGCAGAGAGCTTTAGACTGGAGACATATGAGGCAGACCCACACCACAATGCAGTTTCTAGCATCATGAGCAGACAGAAACAGTGTGTCTTTTGGAGAACCCTGTCTGGGACAGAAATGAGGAGTCAGCGCTGCCTTTTAGAGTGCCCCGGGCTGAATCTGTGAAAGGGGACTCAGAAGGGGGATTAGTGGGGATTTACAGAGCAGTAATTACCCTTGCCCATGGAGGGTTTGGTAATTAAATTACCTTAGCAACCTTGTTACTGTCCTGCCACACAGAGGTTCAAAGGTCACCTAAAAATATTTTGGGGGGGATTCTGCAAAATTTGTTTTGCATTGTCAACAGAAAACTATCTTTTCAGCAGACCACAAGTCATGAACAAACATTTCCAGTTCATAAAGGGAAAATATGAATGGCAACCTCATGCATACATTATTTATCAATACACTCACCAGCCATTTTGTTAAGTCCACCGATTCAACTGCTTGTTAACAGAAATATCTAATTACATGGCAGCAACTCAATACATTTAGTCACTAGGGATATTTTCTTGGCCCACTTTGGGCCCCTTAGTACCAACGTAGCCTAGTTTGACCAACACAGCCTACCTGATTATTGTTGTTCACCGTGTCCATTCCTTTATGACCACAGTGTAGCTTTTTTTAGGAACAGCAGCACATGCGCATTAAAACAGTTGACTGAAATTAAAGTATTTTATAATAAATCTAATGCTCCTAAATCAAAATGAATGAAAATGACTTTTCAATGACCATAACAAAATACAGCTGTGCAAAATGCAGGCTCTGTCGGGGGACATGGGTGCCCGCTCTGCGTGCGGCCCGCGCCGCAGTGCCCGGTGCCACTTGGTGCCCCTGCCCCGTCGCGCAAGGGGGCTCCGGTCTGGGGCCCCCTCGCTCTGGGTTGAGTGGGGCCACTGCTCTTTCTGCTTCGGCTGTCCTGGGCTCTGTGGACCTGCAGGGCCCCGTCTCCCCCTGATGCTTTGGGGTGCGGCGTGATCACGGCCCCCTTGCAAGCACACATTACATCCTTGTTGCATGGTCACACATTCACGTTCACACGTGCATGCTCACAAACGTGCTCATCTCTTCATCCGCTTCCAACTAGATCTTGTTGCTGTTTGTGTGTTGGTACGTCTCTTTACAGGTACTGTTGTGCTTTTTCATATCATCAGTATCCTATTTTTCTTATTAATCATGTATTACTGTGGTTTATTTTGTGTTTGTGAATACTGATGTGATTTCGGCAGCCTAAACAACTTTTATTTCCACATTTCAATTCTGTCCTTTTCTCTTTTTCTCTCTTCCTCTATCTCCCTGTCAGGTTCGGCACTGACATATCAAGACAAAACAAAATAAGATTATAATAAAAATAATATTCCAAACATCAAGGGCCATCAGCCATAACATGTCTCACTCGGTAGAGCAAATCTGTCTGGCAAAATATAGCACACAGACCGCTGTTCTGTATGTTAGGACGCTGGACAGGACGGTGAAAAAAATAAATAAATTAAAAATAAATAAAACCAGATTGTGCAATCTATTGCAACAATGTATCTGTTTGTTGATACGAAGATTTTCATGACTGCCATGAAAAGAACATAAATAGGACTTAAGAACAAATTTGTTCATAACAAGGGTTGGTGAATGAAGCCTAATGATTTTTGAATCACCGATCTGGCAGGTGAAGTGAAATCATTGATCAACCTGCTACGTCACAGTGTTCTCCAGGGAAATCCTGGGTCCTGGCATTTATTTGGCTTGTTATTTTGACTTGTTCCACTCACAAAAGGTAGTTTAAGTCCTAGTTAACCTGTCCATGGCAACTGCAATTCCCATCAGAGGAGAAAACATGCTAATTAGAGGTGGTTTTCAAGCTTTTCTGACATCAGGAAACACCTTAAAGGTTGTGGCATAGAGAACAGTGCAATTTAAATAAAAAATAAGTGAAAGTTAGAAACCATAGATCTGAAGTGAGACACAAGAGTGACAGGGAAGGGAGGGAGATGTGTGGGAGTAGCAGCATCTCCCACACAGGCATGAAAGTCACGATCCACCACTGAGCAGCGCTTACTCTTCAGCTCAAACTGACATACGAACACAGAGACAGCAACTAGCATGCAGAAATGCAATCAGACTTCAAACACACTTTACAATCTCAGTTTGGCTCCATAGAGGATGAGGATTATTTAGCTAAATCATCAGCTAAGTCATTTATTTTCCAGTTTGCTCCAACCTTAAGCTGCTTCTTCAAGGCTTCCACTGATCCATAAGCTGCAGAAGCATGATAATATACCTAACCTCCATATAGCACATAGCAGAGTGTTGCTCTGTGTTTGCAGCTTCAAGCTTTAGGGTGAATGTCTATCAAAATACTCACCACTGGACTAATAAATCTTATGAGAGCCAACCGGAAAAAAGAAAAAATATTCTTGCCCAAAGCAATAGATCGACATGAATAAAACTAATTCCAAAACTTAGGAAGGACTGCCTGGATATATAGACGGAATCAAGCTAGTTTATCCTTCATCACATCAAATATGTTCAGACAATGACCACTAATCATGCTTCTGTATATAGTTTTTCAGTTGGAAGGCCTTTATTGTATAATCTTTCAAAGCAAAGCGTGTTCTCTAAAAATATAGGGCTAGATGCATTAAACCATGGAAATTAGCTTCTCGTCAACATCCTTACGAAAGCTGTTTCTGATCATGAGCTTCCTAACGTGCCTTATTCTACAAATACTAATGCAACTACCCTACTTCAATAGCAACCATTACATCAAGAGCAGCAAATATTTTCTGCGTAATGCTTCAAACAACTACATCTGCGAGTACATTCCCAGCTACTTCTTCAATTTGCTATGCATACCACTGTAATGTAGGCAAACGAAAAGGGGCTTCTATGAGGGTAACATAAGACAGACAGACCCACCCCCTGAATTTAAACGTACATACATCACCATGACGTACTGCTGCTAAATAGTCTCACACACTGGAATACCCATGAGCAAAAACCTGCGGTGCAAGCTCCAGTTAAAGTGCCGTGTGGGACAAGTGACTGTTAGAAAAATAAATCATTTAAAACCAAAACACTGCCAAAGTCTGAGACTTTGCACATGTACAATACTAGTTCATGTACAATGCTAATACATGTACAATAAAAGTACATGTGCAATGCTAATATATGAACAATACTAGCACATGTACAATACTTATACATGTACAATAATACTTTATGTACAATGCTAACACATTGATGATGTCCTGATGTCCTCCACCATCTACACTGGACAGCCGATGATGCTGAGGGGAGTATACTCCAGCCATCTCCTCCACAAGTTGATAATCATCTGCTTGGTTTTGGCTATGACGAGCACCAGATTGTTTTCTCTACTAGGGCTACAAGTAATGACTATTCTGATAGTCACTATTAAAACGACCAATCAGATTATGTATCCCATAATTAATAAATGGCTTTGAAATCTTGCATGAGGTTGTTATGCAAGTCCGACGTGCCTCCTCTTTAAATGTTCGAGCATTGCGGACGCACTTCCGTGGAACGGAAAGTCCGCTTTACAAATCTCACATGTATTTAATTTAATTTGTAATATTAACGTGAAGTTATCACTGAGTTATTGACATCCTCTGCCGCCATTTTATTCCATGGTCGGCCGCCATATTTTTCCCTTTTTCCCTTTCTTTAGTAGTACTCATGAAAAGATGAGATTAAAAAATGAGATGATTTCTTCAACTTCCAGTGCATTCTCCTGATAAGACCTAGACAAGATTTTAATCTGCTACAAGAAAAGTCTTATTTTGTTATTAATCTATCTTTTTGTTCAGATTTGTTTTATATAAAATATTATTCAAACAGCATATTTATCTTTTTATAATAAACTATATCTATACACATACATACATATATATGTATTGCAAAATAAACTGTGATTAATCAATGCAACTATAATTATCATGATCATAAATATATTGTACATTTTCTTAGATTCCTTCCAACATCAAGACAAATCAGTATGTTGTCCATCTAACTACCATAATAATAAATAATAATAATAAAATTAAATACATTTTGCATCTAAGTATCTCTGCTTCCTGCAACGCCTGAAGTTATTGTGACCTTTTCAGGCAAAACAACTAAATTTATTCATGTAAATACTTAACTTTCCAAATTCAGTTTTCTCAGTGATACACATAGTTACATAATGTGGTGTCTGCGTAATATTCATAATTAATGTACAATTTGTGATTAACAAATAAAAATATTTTATGCCATCAGATTGTAAATGACTGAATGTTTTTCCATAAACTGTTAAATGTCTAAATTTCAGCATCTGATATGTTGTTTATGTTATCTTTAAAATTAAATATGGGTTGATGAGCTTTGGAAGTCATTGCATCATGTCTTTATTTACATTTTAGACAGCATCCTGATTCTTTGGGAATTTGGGTTGACCTAAGGCAATCTGAAGTCTAAATTATTTGCAGTGTGTTTCATTGCACAATCAAGTCATGAAATGTGTAACTAAGTGCATGTAAACGGGATGTTACTGCACAACAACCGCTCATTAAGCATAGGTAACTCAAGCACCTGTGTTTGGTGGTAGAGGCAGCCAGCCAGATGCTTCTTGGAATCGCGGAGGATGAGTGATACCCTTATTGTATTACAGGAGCCTAAAATCTTTTTCTTTTTTTTTAATTCATCTTCTTTTTCAATCTTTACATTTTTCCCTCCATCTATTCTCTGCTTCCTGCAGCTACTCCGGGGAAGGAGGGGGAAGTTGGGGCACTGGCAGCTCCACAGAAGCCAGTTGATTAACAAACATATATCAATACTGTGCCTTCACCTTCCACTGCAGCCCACTGGAACATGTAAAGCACATGAACAGCTGGAGCCAGGTCTCTTCTGCAGCACCTTATGGCTGCGATGCTATCAGCCTGGCAGAATTAAGTCGCCTTGCAGAGCAACAATTACAACCAGAGATTTTAATCTGGACAATAAGAATGAAAGCAAAAAGGAAGGTGAGGGGGAAATCTCCCTCAGCCATGCAGGTTGTGAAAACCCCACCCCCTGAGATAACCTTGCTAATGCCCTTCACAGCTCCCTCTCTACAATACAAGTGACAGTCCCTTTCAGAACGGCAGAGATTACAGCAAAAAAAATTACCTGATTGGCACATTTCTCTACATGATATGATCTGTTTAATTAAATCTGATCATATTTTTTGAATTGCAAAATACTAATTCCCATATAATCAAAAAGACAGATGGTATCAACAAATATGACAGATTATTGGACATCAGCTCTGTGTAATGCACTCTAAATTCTCTAAGTATCAGATATAAACAGTAATCCTGGAGGCAGTGGAAGTTACAGAGGCAGAAACACTGACTAACCTCATCTGCTCTAATAGAGAACTGTTGCCCTGCTCAGGACCACAGAGAAAGGAAGTCCAGCTCAGATGCATGTTCTTCACTTTTCCACCCCTCTCCTTCGTGTCTCTGTGGACGGCACTCTGCCACTTTGGATATGTCACGGGCAATAAGGATGAAAAATTGGACTGCTCCTTGGGTAACAGTCAGCATGCTGGCTTCGTCCTCTACCTTCACACGCCTGGAGGAGGCCGAGCTCCATGCTCGCAAAACAAAATGGGATTTAACAAGGCCAGAATCACTCACAATGCCTCAGTAAGTAGCCACTGAACCCTTCCTGAACCAGCTCTGGTGGCTGAATACAGATTTGTACATAGAAGTCTGGAGTGAGTGGAGAGAGTGTTATAGAGTTTGAATCCTCTATAAGACACAAATTTTACAACCAGGTTGAATGAAAACTCATCCAGCAAAGTCAACAAGAGCGGAGTCTGCAGATCAATCTCCTCATCATCACTCTCTGGAGGAGCAAAGTGTTCAAAAGCAGAAGAGGAAGGCGGAGCTGATGTAAAATATGACATTTCATGGCTGGATGAACGTTAAATAATTTCCAAACTTTGCTTTGCTTGTTTAAATTATTTAAAACTAATAAAAAGATTATCACATTTTCTGTTTAACAAATGTCAATTTCTGCAGAAAAGAGGCAAATTAAATTATCTGTGGTAAAGATAATGGATGGACGGATGTTGTGGATGATTTCTTTCCCCAAGAGTTGAAAGACTTTCAGATCTTGCAATCATGGATGGTCTGGATCATGTCAACACAGTGATTCTTTTATCTTTCTGGTGCAGATCTGCTGCTGTGTTTGGGATCATCGTCCGGCTGCATGAGACAGTTTCAGCCAAGTTTCAGCTGTCAGACAGATTGACTCACATCTAAATGTAGATTTGTTCCAACTGGTCCAGGCAGATGATCGTCTTTCCTGGTTCTGCTGAAGGTTTTCCCTCCTGGTTCTGATGGAGGTTTTCCTTCCTGATTCTGCTAGGGGTTTTCCCTCCTGGTCCTGCTGGAGGTTTTCCTTTCTGGTTCTGGTTCTGATGGAGTTTTCCCTCCTGGTCCTGGTTCTGCTGGAGGTTTTTCTTCCTGGTTCTGCTTCTGCTGGAGGTTTTCCTTCCTGGTCCTGGTTCTACTGGAGGTTTTCCTTCCTGGTTCTGCGTCTGCTGGAGGTTTTCCTTCCTGGTCCTGGTTCTACTGGAGGTTTTCCTTCCTGGTTGTGCTGAAGGTTTTCCTTCCTAGTTCTGGTTCTGCTGAA
>JBAMHW010000026.1:23912718-23937021 GCA_037177495.1 Rhadinocentrus ornatus | reverse complement strand
ATATACACACATGTCACAAGCAAACCACTGTGGAGATTAACAACCAAAAATGACTGGGAGCTGTCTTTAAAATTAAATAATCACATTTTAAAAAGGTAAATCTTTGTGTAATAAGATATCAAGGAGCGGTAAAGATACGCTATTGCTGAGTCAAGCTCTTGCAGTCCTATTCACAATCAGCCTTTTTTTGCCAAGAGCCAAATGTCGAGCTTTCTCCTTGGCAAAATCACTTAGATTCCTTGAAGTCCAGCTTTCTAGCCAACTGACTCTCAATGGACAGCATGCCAAGACTGCAAAATCTCTCCTGAGATAGAGTGGACCTCAAGTAGTTTTTAATTAGTTTTAGTTCGCTGAAATCTCTCTCACTGCCGGCAACAGTGACTGGCAGTGTGCAAAATATCAGCAAAACAATGCACACATCTCCAAAGATGCTGTGCAGCTGCAGCTTATAAATTGCATTCAGGAGTTTAAGGAAAAATTGACAGCATACACAATATTTAGGTGTCTTACATCATCTTCAAAATCTGGGGGAAGATCACTACAATACATTGTGATCAGTGGTTGGCAAACAGAAGAGGCTAATCTGCCCAACTTTCAGAACAGCAGAAATTTTATTCACAATATTTGCAGTGGTCTGGAACCTAGTGTCCAGGTCACTAATAATACTGAAAAACATATTTCTGGGTTTGATACTGTCGACCCCTCTATTCTCTCCAGTCTCAGCTTTTTTTTTCTTTCTTCTCTTTTTAAACTTCCCGATTTTTGTCTTTTAGCATCCACTCGCTGTCTGTTTCGCTGAGCTCCGCAGCTGATGGAGCAGGTGGACTGAACCATTTAAGAGAAATGTTCAGAAATGTTTCCAAAGCAAAGAAACTTAGCGAGACCATTGCATTGTAACTAAAATGTTGATGAACGTGTAAACAATTAAATAAGAGTGCATTATTAAAACGGACAATTAGAGACAAAATAAAATAAAATAAAAAGTCATTCAATGTAAAACAATCTTCTTTCTTTTATGGTAAACTATGCAAACCCAACAAAGACCACACAATAAAACAACATTTATCTCTTTATAATAGTGTCGCTATTTCTAGTTGCTTTATTGTGCTTCTTCTTAAACTTTCTTTCGTCATTTATTCATTTGCAAACAATTAACTTATTTTCTAAGAATGGAGGTAGAAGCCAAGAGAGCAGCTGTACATTTCTGCCTTTTTGCAATGAAAAGTACAGTTTTGTACATCTGATCCCTGGTGTCTGATCACAGCAAGCTGAGACTGTTTATCATGAATATCAAGCAGGTCTGGACAATATTTAGGGAGACTGTTTTTACTTTTTTCTATTCTGAGTCCATATCAAAAACAAATCTATCTGCATCATAATGACATTAACCAGTAGAAAAATTAACCCATTTTACAACAATCATTTATAAAAATTAATCTCTAGAAAGATAGAAGTTAAACACCTCTAACCTCAATTTGCAAAAAAGAGGGCATGCTTATTTCCACAGCAGGAACTGCAGTTACAGGTTAATGGGGTGCATTAGAGTTAGGACATTCTCTAGGAATGCACTGATGATTGAAAAGACCAATTCTGCAGGTCTGCAGATCACAATTGGCAGTTCAACTTTGACTGAAATTATTACCACCCCCGCCTGTTATGGAGAAGTTAGCTTTAGGCTGACATTAACCTAAATATATTCTCGACTCTGCTGCTCGTCCCACAAATTTTCATTACAAATGTGGCTGTATTTAAAGGGAAATAAACAAACTTCCCAACAGGATAAGATTTGTTGACTAGAAAAATTGTTACAACAAAGAAATAACCCACCAAACACTCATTTAGTGACTTTCTGTGCAGTTTTTTTAAAGATTCTCAGATCAATTCTGAGCTGATCAAACAGAGCGATGATGCAAAAAGGAAAATGGAGTCAGTGTGAAGACAAAACCATCATTGTCTCTGCGCCGCAGCTTTCTCTACCTTATCAGCTGCTTTTGTTCTGGCAGAAGGGACTTTACCTCCCCTGCTTATGTCCATTATCCATAATTAACTGAGCAGATGAGGCAGTGAGACTCAGCGTTGCTACAGAGGTGTGGGCTGCATAAGTCAAGCTTCTCAGTCATAATTAAATTAGGCTGTTTTCAAAGCTGGAAAACAGTATTTCAGAATAACTGCTGACATTTAATAGTAAATAATGAGAAACATGCTGTTTTTTTTATGAAAATAAATGCTAATTTGACCTATACATTTTTTCATCTTTAAATCAGAACTTTGCAGAAGAATTTTACAGCTAATCAAACAAGGTAAAAGTGTGCAAATAAACACTCCGCAAATTAAATGCAGCTTTGGTCATTGTTTCAATCAATCGTGAAGTATCACTGAACAGCAGTTTTATTTTTGCTTTAGACGGTGAGGTCTAAACATCAGAAACGTTGAAACAATAAGTTGGACTTTAAAAAACATAAACTGTTTGTCATTATGTCACCCCAAAAGGTTTTCAGCAGAAATAACAATTTGGTGCACTTTACATGATGTAAATAGATTTACACGCACCAGCCACTTCACCTGTTCACCTGCTTGTTAACACAAATATCTAATCAGCCAATCACATGGTAGCAACTCAGTGCATTTACACATGTAGACATGGTGAAGTCGACTTGCTGAAGTTCAAACTGAACATCAGATTGAGGAAGAAAGGGGATTTGAGTGGATTTGAACGTGGCATTGGTTTAGCATTGATTTCAGTTGTTGTGGTTTGTTTTCTACCTTTTGTTTTGTTTTGTTCTTTTCTCTTCCTGTTTCTCCTCTATCCACCTTTTCCTCCAGTCCGGTCCTGCAGTTATAAGCAAAAACCTATTTTAAACATTTAAGATTCAAGCTCCATATCCAGAAGGCTCCTCTTGTTAGAGTAATTGTGTTCAGCTCCACACAGCAGACCATCATTCTGCTGTCATGATGCTGGACATGTTAAAAAAAAGAATGTGACATGGTTGTTGGTCTGAGTATTTCTCTGAGGAAGATTTCCAACACCTTGTTCAATGTATCGCATCAAGAATTAAGGACGTTCTGAAGGAATAAGGGGGTCCAACCTGGTACTATAACATGGATCTGATAAAGTGGCCACTGATTGTATATTATCATTGCACTAATTTAAAATCTTTATGATTTATCAATTATAAATGCATTATTTATATTTATTTACATTTTATATTAGTTCTTTATCATGATAATTATGATGTATTTAGGAGTTAAAGCCTCGTTTCCACCAACGGGTTGGGCTGGGCGCGACGGTTTGGGTGTGGATTTGGTCTGTAATCTCGTTGCGTTTCCAAAGCCAACCATAACCTTTCCTGAGAGGCAGAGGATCAGCCGGATGGCGACAGATGCCTCAGATACATAACCGCATGACGGCATCGCAGCGCAGCACCTTCCTTAGAATAGAACCAAAACACGACTCAGAAAAAGAGAAGGAAGATGGAGGTCATTCACCAGTTTTTTCTTGGCCGTAACGGGATTTTAAACAGAGATTTAACAAATGAAAAGAAAATCTGTTGCTCTAAACAAGGACCATTCCTGCTTTGTTTTTATGCCAGGTTGAACAGGAAGAGACTTTTTTTCTCAACCAATCAACAGATTGCAGTGTATCAAGCGCAATCCTTTTGGTTGGGTGGGTCAGATTGGCACCCCAGCGGAAGGGGTCCCAACAAAGTGGGACAGGTCGGGTTGGATATTAGGCTACTCTTCCCAGTTTTCGTCTGTGGAAACACAAAAAAATGCATCCTGACCCACACCTGGTGGTGGAAACATGGTATAGATAGGAGACACATAAATGAAGCCATACCAACTCAGGCTTTACCAGGATTAACAAGGTCCATGTCACATGCTGGGGAACCAGGAAATACTGATTATCGATCGGCTACAACGAGACTTTTATGGGCTAGTATAGAGAACATCACTTTGTTTAATCGTTACAATCCCAGTTAATCCCTGTGGGAGAGGAACAGGTCAGCTGTTATAATATTGAACCAATGGAAGAACTATTTGGGACCAAGAAAAAACTTCTAAACTGCTGGTGAAATGTTTAAAGACTGAAATTTCCTATTACATGTAGAGATTGTTAAAGCAAAGATGCCACCTCCAGGGACAGCCAGGACATCAGGTCATGTTGTAACATCATCAAGCCTCGAGCCCCTTTACAAAGCCTGATAACCTCAACACAGGGGCAGCTGACCTTAGATGGAGGATCAGGGACAAGCTGGATACTTGGAGCCTGGGATTCCTTTACTGAGACTGAGAGACTTCGCAAAAGGCCACTTTATGCAGTTCTGTTGCAAAACGTAAAAGCAGGATGCATACATGCCTGCTGGGACCATTACAGAAACACAAGAGCTGATGTGCACCACAACAGCAATGACACCACAAACAACAGAAGAAGCAGGCAGGGGGTTGTAAAAAAGGTTGACAGTCAGCTGTCAGAGCAGCAGATGGGTGTAAAGAAAGAACTATATAAAATACAACAACTTGACCACACCTGTGTTACTGGAAACTGCTCAATGAAGACTCCCAGGCACTTGACACAAAAGCCATAGAGGTCAGAGTCTACCATACTGGATGACACCCCACAGTCTCAAAGCAAAGAGGTCCAGCACAAAGGAGCAGGGTGTAAGACGCAGCATTCATAGACCATAATCAGGTGGATGGATAGTGAAAGGCAAGTCACAGCAAAATCAAGAAAGAACATGAGACACTGGAGAAATATCCAAGGCTGCAAGAGGAAGTTAAAAAAAAAAAGTGGCAACAGTGGTATTCAGAGGATTGAGTGCCATGCCCCCCAAACTGGGGGTCAGAAACACAATCACAATATTTATTCATTAATCCCACAACACCTTTCTCTGACCTTTCTCTACTTCTCTACTCTTCATCCACTTTAAGTTTTTTTTTTTTCCACATTTTAAAGCCAACATAACAAAATAATATGGAAACAAAGTAAAGTAACCAAGATGTCTCATTCCAGCTAAATCCCCTCTGCTCTGTAAAGAATAAATTAATCCTACACATTAACTCTGGATTTCTCTCAGAGGAAACAGATGGAAAAGGTTACAGGACCTCTACCTGGACTCAGGAGGCTCCTTCTGCAAACTACTTGAACATTTAAAGGTGCAAATAACAGAACACTTTATTTCATAGCAACATTAAGTAAACACTATAATTTAACCCAAAAGCTGGTGGTTATCTTGCAGGTGGTGAAACACATTGGATGTTTTTCCTCCTTTTACTGCAATTTTTTTTATGTCATGCTTTACGAGCTGGTGAGGCATCCGCCACAATGACACCTTGGACTTTTTTCTATCCAACAAGGATGATTTAATTTGTTTGTTTGGAGGAAATAACTCTTCCTCTGTCATACATTTATACTCTAACGCGCCTCTTCTGCAACTGGAACAAAAGCAAAGCAACACATGGCTGTTGTGCAACTTTATTTGTTGTGTGTGTGTGAGTTGCACTGATATGCCGATATGTTTCCGACATAATCCTTTATGGAAAGTGACAATTTTGAGGGATCTTTATGATTAATTGATCATGGTGTAGAGAGTTCTAGGATTAGCTAACTCATCTTTCTGTTTCTATTAGTCAGCATCCCTATTATTAAGATGGCTGCTATTATAAGTGATGCTGTCATTCGTATAATTTTTATTACTACAGAAGGCAATTTTGAGTAAACAGAGCTTCAGCTAATACTCAGTATGAGTTTGTTTCCCATCCTTTTCGTAATGACACTGTACCCTTTTGCTTCTTCCATGTATACAGCACAGTACAGTAATTTCCAGCTAACTGAAAAGCTTGGGAGGAAAATCAAAGCTCAACTTCAGCTGCCAGCAAAGCTGCATGGAGGTGTAATCTATTCATCAAATGTGATGTCTTTTAAAATGACTCTGGCCTTCCTTGAGTGATTTGAGTAGATTCTCATCATCTCTGCATTTAACCCCTGGATGTTTCCAAGTGACCGGGATATAAATCCTGCATTTAAACGCAGTGCTGTCATCACTGTTCATTTCACTGCAGGTAACATTTTTTATTTTTTTTAATATGTGTGAATTGTGAAGTTTAGAGAAGAAATGCTACCACTGTCTCTTCGCAGCCACAATTAATATCTAAAAAGAGGTAAAAATAAACTGATAAAACAGTATAAGATCAAATATACTTGTATAAACAAACTTCTCTTGGGGGATTAGCATGCTTCTCTGTGCTATTTTGATTGTGACTTTGGATTCTTATTAAACACACATATTGGACTGGGACAGCTTCAGCATTATATTGTGTATATAATCAACATCAGTCGATCACTTCATTTCAGAAGCCCAATTTCCCCTTTTAATTGGAACTTAATGTCCATAGGAAATGCCAAAACGAGGACTGTAATTTCCCAGTGCCACACAACATTCATTATCAATGCCTGGTAAACAAAGGCTTCCATTGCCTTCATGCTCAGCCTCAACCCACAACTTGAGAACTGATCCTTTTCAATTTGCATTTCAGCATGAGAAGCAATTACCTGCGATATAACAGATCCCTCTCTTAGAAAATCATGTATTGATTACTAATTAGTGTTTAATGAAATTGCAAAAGACCAGTGTTAGAAAGTATAATTATTCTTCTAATTGTGCCCCTGTGCATGTATAGAGGCTCTTACTTTAATAGATGAGGTGAGGGAACCTTGCAGAATGGTTGGATAGACTCTTGTGATTGGCTCTGGTTGCTTTCTGTTCCAGTTCCAGCAGAGCTGTATGTTATATAAGCTGGCCTGTTGTGTGTTGTGTGAACTAGTCTGTGCTGGAAACTGCTGCTCCCTCCTGGAGCATGTCTTTGCATGTGCATGACTGGAATTGTATGGACACACGATTATACAGACAAATAAACAACGCAGTTTTTATAACCCTAATTCCAACACATTTGGTACTCTTTCTAAAATGTAAATAAATGCAATGTTTTTTAAATCTCATAGGTTCATGTTTTATCCCCAGTAGAACATAAACAAAATATCAGATGATGAAACTGAGAAATTTTATCATTTTGTGGAAAATAGCTTATTTTGAATCTGATGGCAGTAACGCATTGTCTCAGCTCTGAGGAAGATTTTAACAATAAAACACAATATCTACATCACCAAATCTGGTAGTTGTTAAGAGTTAGTTAAGGAGGTGTAATTTTACCTTGACATGTTTGGACTGAAACTTCAGTCTTCTTCAGAAAACGTCATCCAACTTGTGTTGTGATATGTCTTTATCAGCTGATGGTATCCCGGAGGAGTGACCAGCTGGTCCCGCCTCCTGGCTTGCTGGCCACGCCCCCGCATCTGTCTGGTCACGCCTCCTGTCCCCTGATGGGTCTTTGCGGGAGAGAATCCCCTTCCATAGCATGCCCTCTCATCATGGTTGATGGTGTTCTTGCTCGCCTCCCTATTTATAAGGCCTTCTTGATCCAACGTTTGAATTTGTTGCTCTCCGATCCGATAATCTTTGGGTTGTCACAGTCCATCTTTTTCATCTCAAGCGTGTAAATCCACCAAGGGATTTCATCACCTGGTCCTTAAACAGAACATCTCAGTTCTTCAGTTTCCATTGAGCTGAATTTGACTTTCATTGATGGTTTTGTCTTTTAATGGTTGTTAAAACATGATCACCATTAGGCCTTGTAGGTTGTTTCATTTACAAGCCTCAAATATGTAAATGCTCAAATTAGTTTAACTAATATTTTGAAAGGCTAATATAATTACATGATGTCACTGCTTTAAAAAACAACAAGATTTGTCTCCAGGGTTGTTATGAACTTTAAGAAAAATTGAAAATGAGAATTTTAAAGTTCTTCAAGAGAAATGCTTTCTTACAAAAGTCATCCCGTATGGAGAATTAAAAGAAAAATTATGCCAAAAATTGTGGAAAAAAATTTACCTAAAAGGACAGAAAAGTCCACTGTGACTTACAGGAAAATATTAGTATGAGAAGCCAGAATAAGTCCTCCTAAGGACAAATGGTAAATCTAAAAGTGAAGAGAGGAGGGTAATCAAGCCCCACCTGTGGCTTGTAATTCCTGCACAGCAGCTGCTGCTGAGGCCCCACTCCCACCAAAAATGACATGCAAATGTAATTTGTGTTCCCATGTCGGTCACATCAGCTGCCCAACCGCCGATTTGTAAAGACTGCACTGCTGAGAGGGGGGTGAGGAGCAGTGTGCACCAGAAAAAATAAAAAATATTTTTATTTATGATGTTCTGTAGAAATATGTGATTGGATATAACACACAGGTTTGTCTTAGGTTTACATTACTCCTGCATCTCTAAGCATACACATTCAGAAAAATGTTGGGGTCACACTGGATGTAGAACTGACTGGTGTTTTACAGATATGAACCAGAAAGCTGCATTTCCATCTCAGAGTTTAATGTCCTTCTCCTCCACAGTGACTGTTAATTGAATGGTTTGAGATGAAGCGCGTATCAGCAGTTTGACCCAAGTGGAATTGATTGGATGCAAAGACATGAAAGGAAAATCTTTTCAAGCACAAAATCAACCTCAGAAAACAAGCCCTTTAAGATCTAATATGTCAGAACCAAGACCAGAGGAAATCTGGTCCTTTTCAAGTCCAAAACAGATGTTTGTCTCTCAAATCTGAAAATAACTGGAGAACAAAAGGGATAATATCTCATATATGCAAATAATTAAAAAGAAATAATACATAGATTTGTATGTAGATCAGGTTCTGAGACTTCTTTGAAGAAACATTTTCAGCTTGTGGAGTTGGCAGCCAGCGTTATGAACCAGGCTGTAGCCTCAGGGCCGTTTGCTTTAAGTAGCAGATAATGTTCTCTTGTGTTCCTTGTTCTGCAGCATATAATGTTAATACAAGGCTGGAGATATAAAGTGACAGGGGGCACTTTGGGTTTTGTTCCTTCAGGCAGCAGTTTCCAGTCCTGCCTGACTCAAACAACCAGATTTCTCCCACAAGAGAATGCACGATGCAACCAAGAGCAAAGAGGCGGAATATTATAAAACTCATATAAAAAAATCTGGCCAAACCTGCAACATGTTATTGCTAAAAAGCAAAAAAGCTATTTCATCCTTCTTCCACTTTAGAAGGAAGATTTTGACTGAAACAGGTCCAAACTGGGGAAGCTGCGTTTAGCTTTAGTCACAACCACCACCACAGATACACGACCGGGTAAAAATAAATTAAAATAATGAAACAATGTTAATTACAGCTCATTGTTACCGTGTTTCTATTATCTGTATTAGGTTTGGTCTGCAACGAAGGGGGTCATGAAAGGAAATAATTGTGCTCCTCTCTAACACTCACTCACATCCACTGGTGTAACTGTGGTCACATTAGAGGAACATGAGAAATTAAACATCTTTACTTTAATAATCTGGATCATCAAGTGGAAATATTTGCAACAAGTTCCAAAAGGTACATAGAAAGATAAGTTAATTGCTTTGGGTGCAGTATGTGGAGCTGATGTGGTTGTAGGGGGTCAGTTCTGGTTTACTCTCTGGTGGGGGTGGTGGTAGACTGGATCTTTGTGTGCACCACGTATGTGTCATGGTCTGTGGATTTGGGTTTTGTAGTCTTGTCACTGAGTTCTCTTTCCTGTTTCATTTAGTAGTTTTAATTGTGGTGTATTCTTCTTTGATTTCTGCCTTCTGTTCGTTAGTACACCAGGTTTAATTTGCTTATTAGCTTCACCTGCTCTCTATTAGCTCCTCAGTGTACTTATACCCCTTGGGTTCAGGTTTTCTTTGTTAGATCATCAGTCGTGTTTCCCGGTTTGTCTGTGTAAGTTTTTTTTTGTTAAACCTTGTTCCTGCACCCGCCTGCCTCTGGGTCCTTACATCCCATTCAGCATGACACTTGGGAGCTGTCAGGCCGCTGATACTGGGGCTGGGGACTGTCTTCGTCTGACCTGTGTCCTTCCTCACTAAAAAAAGCCAAAAATATCTCGTTTTTCTTTTTATTCTTATTTTTCCATACAAAATCAGACTGGCTAAATTACAGGCTGTTACAGGCTATATTTTCTTCACATTTTCATGCTGTACCTACTTTAAAACCAACTAGCACCCTTGCTAGCCTCCCGTTTAAATGAATCTGGATCCTGTGGTGCTAGCTTAGTCAGCCCTAAGTAACATGAATATTGAAGTAGTCTTTGAGACTCACTAAAACTAAATATCACACGGTTTCCCCACATTATTAGTGCTTGCATTTAACTGTATTATCATGGCCATGTAGCTTTGTGCTCACATCAGGTTAGTAGCATTACATTACATTAGTAGTTGTACTTGCACAGGGACAAAATCTTTAAAAATATGCAGCCAGATGTCAGTATTTTAGAAGGATAAATAATTAGAAAATGACTTCAAACATGTGTAGTGATACAGGTGATCATGCATGTCTGGAAAGATGTTTCTGTCTTCCTCATTCAGTGGCCTGCCAATAACCTGAGGTGGCCCATCGGATTTCAGAGGTGGTCAAGGCCACCCTGGTTATCCCCCCTAGCATCCAACTACCCGCAGACAAACACAATTTGGAGTAATTTCTGACTGTATTTGTTAAAAGATAAATTGTGAAGGATTTAGAGATTCCACCATCTACCATTTACAATATTAATAAAGAATTCAGAGAATCAGGAGGAATCTCTGTGTGCATGGGAAAAAACTGAAGGTCAAAACTGGATGCCCATGATCTTTGGTTCCCCATGCGGTAATTATTTATGATCACTGATCAGTTTGCAGTACTATGTTCCTCAGTAAGGTGTGGTGTGTAACTATTATACTGGGAAGTCAAACTGTACTACCTTAGATGTTTTAACTTAATAGTAAAAACGTATATGATTAGAGACTTTAAACAGGGGGACTGCTTACATTATATCCTGATTTAATGTCTACAAACATAAAATAAATGTATTCTTTCAGTTTTCTTTTCCATTTCCATTTTAAAGGTCAATATCCGCAATGTGGTTCAGTCTGTTTTTGTTTTGTTTTTCATTATTTTAGTTGCTTTTTGTGATTCAGTGAGAATGGAAGTGCATTAAATCAGGATGTGATATCATCTCGTATCCAGTTCAAGTGAAATCCCACTGAGGCAGAATTTATCGGCAAACGTAAAATCTTTATCCACTGAATCAAAATGAAACGTGTTATTTACAAACCTACTGGATAATAGTTAAATCATCTGTCTGAGGGCCTGAACAGCTTAGATAATCCAAAAGACGGAGAGAAAGAGCATGATGGAGGCAGATGGAGATAAAAACAGAGGTGATGGGGCACAGCCAGGATTCATTCTGCCTCAGCAGCCGCCAGATGAGCACCCACCTGATCACCACCCTGGGGGCCACTGAGGAGCACACAACAGCTGGCAGTGCCACTTTTTTTATTACTTATTCCCAAGCAACATCGAAGATCATCCATTCATTGGCAGAAGGTAAAATACTGTTGAGCTTGGAATGGATAAGAAAACGACTAAAAAGATTGAGCCATCGTGCTGATGGAGGGACACCTGTCAGACTTTGTGACTGAAGGTATGCCGCCATCTTGAGTCGGTCTAAGTGCCAAGGCCCAGTTTAAGTCAAGTTTATATTTAGATTGGGGAGGAAGAGGAGCAACCAGGCGTATAATACACATCATCTTTCCCAATGGAAGCATTTGGCTGTGTGGGAGACAGAATATTTGTCTGGATTTAGAGTGTGTGCCTGTGATCCAGTGTCTGACCTAGAAAAGCAGTAGCACCAATGAGAAGATCTGTGGCAGTTGGGCTACACTCCACAGTATAAATAACTTGCCGTGTGCTAGTTGCATGCATAATTAAAAAGCTGTGAAGCAGAAACGTGCAGTCTAAAAATATAAAGCTGTCATATGATTGCATTCTTCCTGCTGTGTGACTTAAACATGGCATGGACATTGCATGCTCCTGTGCAGCAGGTGGGGCTACAGTATCTCAGAGATCATTCTCAGTAGAATGTGGCTACTGGTATTTATCTGATTGTAGGTTAGGGTTACGGGGAAGTTGTTGTATCATTGATTGACAGAAGAAGAACCATGAATGGAGATGAAATTATAATCCTAAATTAACTAAATGATCATGCTGGAGAAGATAACCTGCTCAGAGGCTCAGAGGTAATCCATCTGTCTTTGAGTGAGGAGGCAGGAGAGATATTAAACAGTGGTTTCAAATGTAGTGAAAATTGCAGAAACAGTTAAAAACTGTTCTTCATTTGCACAGATGGTCTTACGGTCAGCAGACGGGAGCAAATCTGACAGGAGATCAGTGGGGAATGTTGGTGAGCAGAAAGGGTAAATAATATGGCAGGCAGCAGTGGATGCTTTGACCTTTTACTGCTTGTTTTTGGAGCCAGAAGAAGGTCAGGGGGCTGGGTGGAGGAAGCTTGAGCCTGTGGTGAACTGCAAGTACCTCTGATCTGTGTGATTGCCACCCGTTTGCCAAACAACCAGCTTCTTCCCTTAGGAGCTCAACAGACGTCACTGTGAGATGCAGACAGATCTAGGCAACCAATGAGAATTACCAGCCAATGCAGAGCCCCGGTGCACCCTGGAAGTCCCTGTTCTTCAAAAAAACGTTTCAACGGATCCTAACGATAGTTTTTCTGATATAGATTATTTTCCAAGCTCCTTTTTTAAAATCGGAAGTATCATGTTTAAATAGTTTTTAAAAACACACACACGGTAAACCTGCTAATTAAATCCTTTTTTACCCGTTCTTCTATTAGGGCAAAAGCTTGTGGGTTGAATATACCTACTCTCCTTAGAGAACAGGGATGTCAGGAGGGATTTACTTTTACCATTAAACTCCATGCATTTTTTTTCAACTGTTTTTTTTTTAAAGATATAAAATTACATGTAGAAGCTCAACCCTTTTAATCCCAATCAACATGCAGACATGATGATTTCAGGAAAGCCTCGGTTGATGGCTGATGATGCAAAAGAAATGTACCACCATGCATCAGAAATGGCTTCTTGGCTTTATTCTAACCATAGAGGAGCCTTATTCGTCTTCTTTTCAGACACACATAGAACTTTCTGCTCACTTGTTGATCTGATCTGCTTCTCCTGATTGGACATTACCATCAATATAAGCTCTCTGATTGGTGGAAAGTTTGATAGGAAGTGGCTTCGTCATCATTTCCAGGTCTAATTAGAGGTCTCTGAGGAACAAAGTAGTGATAGTGATCTTTTTAATGATGAAATTGTGATAAATAATGCTGTTATTATGGACCATTGTAGATTTACCAGATAGTCTTTGAATAAACACTGCACTTAGTGGCTGGATTGTAAACCCCCTGGACGGGATATAAATGCCTGGAAAACGTCCGTAGATAACCTCTACGTGAGGGTAAAGCTATCTATCACAGTTTACCCCACAGAGCTACACACTACCGTTCCTGAGAAGCTGGTGATGGTAGAAGGAAAAGCATAGTTCGTGTGGAGTAGTGTGAAAGCTGGAAAAATTGTTCACCGTTGGCAAACGAGCTGTTTTCAAGCCTGGCCAATCAGTGAGCCAGATTTTTAAAATCTTTCTTCCTGGTCAGTTGTCATTTCAGGGAATATTTCCCCTAGTGAGGAGTATGATGCTGTCAAGACAGTTTGGTTCATTTGAGTAAAGTCCAGTGAGAAAGCAAACTAAAAAAAAGTGCAAAGTCTTTTTTGGAATCCCCTGTTCCATCGATCCGAGTCCCACTGACTGTCCTGCAGTGGATGCGTCCTAAGATCAGCGCCCTCCACATCCTCAGGTTTAACACATATCTGGAGGAAGTCAGATGTCACTTTTAGATGTATTTGCTAGTAGAGCATGGAGATAACCAACACCATCACAATCCATACAACCAAAAACTTGATTCTGATCAGTTCTGTGGAGAAAGATGAATTCAGGGTGGAGATCTGATTGGTGGTACAATTCCTACGACAACACAATAGTCTATTCTTTGCCAATCTGCTGCAGTAAATGATCTCAGTCAGTGGAAATGAGGTCAAAGAAAAATAAATAAATACAGTAAATTGTAAAACCAGTATAAAGTTAAAAAAAAACACCAAAAAACAATATGTAAATTTGGTCATACTGATCACCCCTTATTACAAATTTATTTCAAAATTAAAACACTTTAATTAAAAGAAAAAAATTTTTTTAAACTAAACAATATTATTTTTTATTGATAAATGTTCTTTACAAATAGAGCATAGTTACTGGTGAATGGATCAGAATTATTAGAACATACGTTAAGGAGTTCAAGTACAGCACAATAACCAAATAATAAGGCCAGATTTTTGCTAAGAATCTACACCAGGGCTCTTCAACTCCAGTCCCAGAGGGCCAATCCCCTGCTGGTTTAGGTTGTTTCCCTGCTTCAGATTTAGCAGATCTCCTGCTCTCACCTCCACACCTTGTTGTCAGGTTCTGCACTAACCTGTTAATGAGTCATTAATTTGGGCCAGGTGAATGCAAGCAGGGAAACACACCTGCAGGGCAGCGGCCCCCGAGGGACGGTGTTCTGTCCAAACATGCTACCTCCTTCAAACATCCTGCAGGCTGAATTTATAGGTACATCTGTTGATCTGTGCTACCCCAACAGAAAATACAGTCCACATTTTCCATATTATTCACAATATTGTTTTTTTAAAAAATAGTTAGTTTAAAGATCACTAATCCACACAGGTGGTCTGAAAGAATTATATCATGAATGTCCAAAAATCAGACAGTGAAGAAATTTATAAATGAAAAAGAAAAAATCTAAATAGTTTAAATACAGTTTCTATGTAAATACATAAAATAGCATCATTATCTAGTCCAATATGGGTCGCGGATAAGCTGGAGCCTATCCCAGCATTTTTAGCAGGTGAGAGGCAGAGTACACCCTGGACAGGTCACCAGTCCACCGCAGGGCCAACACAGAATGAGACAAACAACCATGGGAGAATTTAGAGTCACCAATTAACCTTCCATGCTAGAGAACCCAGAGAGAACCGACGCATACACGGGGAGAACATGCAAACTCCACACAGAAAGACCAGGACTTGAGGGTGACATGGATTTGTGGGCATGTACTCAACCGCACATGGAAATGATATTTTCGGGAAATGTGCATGCATAGAAAGCATAGGTTGGACATCTCCATGGGTACTTAAACCAGGACTTCATATGATTCTCAGATTAGCAGATAGTAGATACACATTTCATCTTTTCAAAAAGTCAAGTAAAGGCAGAGCATGGAAATCTTATCTAAGGATTATTTGAGCATATTTGGGAATGTATGTTAAAAGGTTCCATATTATACATTTTTCAACAATTTCATATGGGCATCAGAGGTCCAACAACATTGTTTTCAATGTGTATTACCCCAAATCCTGCCTTGGTCCTTTATTTCAGCCATTCCAAAAGTAGCTCTAGTGAGTTCTACTGAGAACGGGCTGTTTCTGTGTCTGAACCTTTTAATGTTCATCAGTGGTGTCTTTCCTCACCCCTCAATGGGAAAGGATCCGGCTTTCGCTGACGCCTACTCTGTGATTTCAGAGGGTAAGCTCAGCTAGCCGGGGGTACGGGTCAATGACAGTATCCACTGCTGGGGGGAATGTTTTTTTCCCCTTTGTTATGTGTCACAAGGGGAAAGATCTCAGATTTACCCGTTTGAGCACACGTTCGCTAAAAAGTGGGGAAAGCAAGAGAATTTTCTAATTCTTGGGCCTCATACACAGGCTGTGGGGACACATAAGACTGTTAGAAAACCTTTAGAAAGTGAATTTTGCATAATATGGGACCTTTAAAAAATTAGTGAGACAGTAAATGTAGAGCTGCACCATGCAAATACAGTCTGACTACGTTTCTCTGACTACTTGTAACTATGATTACAAAGGGATGTTTTCCATCCTGGATAAGTGCAGTTGGAGCATTTTTTCGTGTGGAGAAGTAAAAAATTTATGTAAACTATAACATAGTTACAAATGGATGAAGAGAAGATTAGAAAGTGGAGAACTATTTAAGACTAGCTCTTTAACACTAAAACTCATTTACATATAAATACAAGGCAAAGATATGATGGAGTTTCAGAAAGGCAGGTGTGAAGCTCTTCACTGGCTGAGCAGTACATCCAGCATGTTAAGCTGTTATCTTCAGCCTACCAAGCACAGCTGCTGTCTGGATTGACATGGTACATGTAGCTGCACCATACGTGTCTGGATTCATGGAAGAAGCTATTTTTATAAACTGCTGCAGAATTTCTGAGCTATAAAAGCCCAGAAGTCCAATATTTCTCCCCAGAAAGCAGGTTTGACCATTGATCGGAAAGCCAGGCACTCCAACATGGTGGAAACTCATCTGATATGAATATACAGGCAATGACCAAAGTGCAAGCAGCAGATAAATGACTAGTTTGTTAAAAGCTGCTTCACTGGACTGCTTTGAACTGAGGCAAAATCTTTATCATGATCTCTTTAAATCGTCTGTACTTGTAAAGTGTCTGCTCATCATTAGAAATATCAGGAGGTTAATTCTGCTGCCACTTGTATCTGCGCTTCAGGCTTTGTAAATATTATCAATCCATATCCACTTTAGCAACATATGAGCCCTCATAAGTCTATGAGGGATTAGCAGTGCAGACTTTCATCAAGGCTGATAAGATCGACAGTTTCAGACATCCTGGATGCATTGCTGCCCATTTTAGAAACTGGGATATATTATACAAGCTTAAACAGCTCTGGGTTCTGTTTGGGGTATGAACGCTCGCTAATCTATAAAATGTATTAACTAAGTAAAGAAATTTTATGTCCAGACTGCACACAGGGTGATGTCACGGTGCCGTGGACCTGACGAGCCAAATGCAGACTTAAGAGGCGGAAGGCAGGAACAGGGTTTTAAAATATAAAAAACTAGACTTACAAAACAAAAAGACATAAAGGCACAACTCGGGCATGGACTACATTTAACAACAGACAGCCATAGACAGAAGCAACGAACAGAAGCAACGGACTGGCGAGGAAGAACTCAAACCAATGGACTTAAATACACGGTAGGACTAACGAGGCACAGGTGAGATGAACTAATCAGACCAGGTGAACTAATGAGCAGGAAATAAAGCGACCATAACCCTAAACACAAAAACCAAGAACATTTCAGCAAACCAAGGAACATAAACAGCGATTCATGACAGCTGAAGTGTAGCTCTGCCATTGAGCTTCATTACCAAACCAACACTGTTTAGTTGCCCTTTGGGGGTTTAGCTCTTTAGACTGATGCAAACAGGAAAAACAGCTTAAATCAGTAGTCACTACAACCCACCCTCCTGCTTCCACAAACCACCACATGATTCTGAATGCAATGCACAAACATGCGACTCAGAAAATAAAAACATGCCGGTCTGCAGGATGCATGATATGCGCTTTCAGAGAAGTTGTTACAGTAATTTGAAGCAATTTATCTGCATAAGGGAACAAACTTGAGAGATTTAGGATAAATAAAAGTATCTTAGTTTATGTTGTGTGGCTGTGGCTCGGCTTCTGAGTCAGGCCATATTTTGTCTGCATCTATCCCACTAACGTTGGCAAAAACATTCTGATATTTCTAAAAGTAAACAACAAACAATGAAAAAAAAATTTTTGGCACAAAGTTTGATCAGTTTCAGTTGATTTTTACATAATATTACATTACAGACCTAGTTAATCTACTCAGATGTGAACAAAGCAAGTTTAACTTGGCTGGAGAAACAAGACTTTCCAACATATAGCAGCACGCTGCAAAGCAATGAGCTAAAATATTCCTACAGTGTGCTTGGTTGCAATAATCAGACAAAAATCATCTTGCGACTCTGTTTTACTTAACCCGTTTATTTTAGGTCATATATAAATTAGAATTTGTTGTAAGGTTAACAGCAATAAAGTTTTATCCTCCTGCATGAAGCATGTGTTGTATAATAACGCAGACATATACAGATTTTTAGTCCAAAGAAACCTCTTCGCCAAGATTTCCTTCTAATCTTGTTATTCATGTGTGATTATTTCTGACTTACTTTTGGCATGCTGTAAATAAGCTTTAGGTGTCCAAAGACGTTCAGTCTCCCAACAGTATTAATGTGCATTCAGTGTGCTTCAACCTGCTTTTAATTGTAATCTGATTACATGTCAGATGGTAGATTTTTTCCCACATAAAGACAGTTTCCATCCATGAAGGTGACCCAGAGTTTTAAAGAAAATCTATATCACAGGCCGAGTGCTTCTCTCTATGATAGCAGAGATAACATGGCGTTGTAGGACTACATGCAAACGATCAATAATGTCTCCGTTTATTGATTTTGGAATTATTACATGTCTGTACACAAGTAAGATGGTTTGTGCCCTCTCCAGGTCAGCAAACTGGAATTAGCTGAGGGAACCAGACGACACTCCCAGAGGGAGATGTCATTTCAGAAGAGTGAAAATGCCCCTGCTGAGTCTGTAATATGGCTTCCATGAAATAACTCTTGATTCAAGGGAAAAGCAGCTCTACCCGAGAGCGGAGAAGACTGTTTAAAAGTGTGTTGAGAGGGTTGCTTTTGCTGCTGCACTTCAGCCAAGTGTGCACCATCTAAATAAACAGCACCATGTCAGCGAGCTGCAGCCCATCAATCTCAGTTCATCCCCAAGAGTCCCGTAAGCAGATAAAAGGCTAATCAAACCCTCCGCTGTGCAATTTATCATCGGTTGCTCATGAACACTCCATCTTCAACTCCTTCCCTTTTGTCTCTCACAATGCCTCCATTTCTCTAACAAAATTATGCACAATGACAAATCAAAGCTTTCCACATAGTTATCAACAGTCTCAGTTGGACACTTCTATAGATATTGGCTTATGTCATCTTAGATCAGGCATCATTATTTCTGTGTTTGTTTGAAGTATTTTAGGTAATTTCTACCACTTATGTGAAACCATCTGTATCTATGGAGAAATGAGCAAGTTTTCATGTGTTTTTAATATTCTACTCTTTGAACTATCTGCAGGCTTCTTTTCATCAGGACTAACAAAGGGCCATGACAAAAATCCTTTGTTCCCTCATAAGCTGCTCTCCCAATTCAATCAGTCTGCCGGCAATCTGGCAAACTGTCCTTTTTGGACACCTGCTGTACATCTTGTCCACAATTCATCCATTTACTCTGCAGAATCCATGAAAGATAAAAGAAAAAAGAAAGAGTACAATCACATTTCTGTGGAATTGGTTGTAATTTTAAGGAACATTAGTAACGATGAGGACACGCTGAATTTTCATGACCTGCTAGAACAGTACAATATGAAGAGGAAGAAAAGGGAAATTCTACTACAATATGAATTTGGAGAATCTGCCACTTTAAGAAGTCTAGCTACTTCTGAAAATGATTTACACTTTGATATTAATCAACAACAGTGTGACATTACCTGGATGTCATTAACAATGTCATCAAAGAACAAACTTCAAAGATCCCTTCAATGACCGAGCCCACTTAAGTTATTTCAAGCCTTTCTAACGGGTATTTTCCAGCTTATATAATGTCAGCTGAACCTTTAAATAGAGATTCTCCAGCTAATACTAAGGGATGTTGGGAAAGTGTTTCCTTCATTGTCAGTTAGCTAAATCATAATGGAGGTAAGTCATAATGTAAAAATCTGAATGCTAATTAAAAGCTTAGCCTTGGAGCTGGCCATCTTTGATTAGCACAGAGAAGATATGATGTATTTTGGGTTTGTATAATTTTTATTTTTTTCATCCCTCAGTTTTTATTGTTTCTATACTGTATAGTCCGATGAGGGTTGGGTACTGAAGCCTATCCCCGCATTTAGTAGGCGAGAGGCAGGTACACCTGGACTGGTCACTAGTCCATCACAGGGCCACAGAGAACCGCTCACGCTCACTCCAAGGGACAATTTAGAGAGACAGTTAACCCAGTTTTTCTTTTTTTGTTATATAATTTTGTTTCATACAACAAAAAATTATTTAAAAAGCATTGGGAAAGTGGAACAACAGGAATCTGTTTGACGGGGGAACCTTTTGACTGTTGCACCACTAAACATGCAGCAGAGCAGCCATGTTATTGGAGGAAGTTGCAAAATATTCACAAACATTCTGCAGCTTTATAGGCAAATCAAACAGCATTAAAACAAACACACAACAGCCTCGGTTTTAGTTTAGTCATGTGAAGGATGATAATGTTAACAGCTCATTTAAACTAAACTATTTACATGTTCACGCTTTTCCTGCAGCTGTTTTCCCCTCATTTCTGCTACTATTTACCTGCTATCCTCACTAAAGCAACTCCAGCTCAGCCGTGCATCAGAAATGTCTTCTTGGCTTTATTCCAGCCATAGAGGAGCATTATTTTTCTTCTTTTCACACACACACAGAACTTTCTGCTCACTGGTTGATCTTTGGCTGCTCCTGATTGGACATTGTCATCAATCTAAGCTCTCTGATTGGTAGAAAGTCTGAAAGGAAGTGGCTACTTAATAATTTTGAGGTCTAAATAGAGGTCTCTTAGCAACACAGTAGTGATAGGGATATTTTTATGATGATATGTGATAAATAATGCTGTTATCATGGACCATTATGGATTTACCAGATAGAATCTCTGAATAAACACTACATTTAGTGGCTGGATTGTAAACCCCCTGGGAAATGCCTAGAAAACTTCTGTGGATTTAACTTGTAAGTGAATCCTATTCGGTTTACTTGAAGTGTGAGAGCAAACAAACCATCCAGTGAGCCAAATTCTTGTTGAAACCATATAACATTTGAACATCTAAGTAAAAAAGCCTTCATAAAATTATTCTTGCTTCATTGTTTACCTTCGGAGAACTAGCTGTTTTCAGTGTTAAGCTATTCATCATCATTTGCCCCACAGAGCAACACGCTACTGTTCCTGAGAAACTGCTGGCAATAACAGAGGTAGCGCTCGGGGACACCCCGACAACTAACAATCATTAACTGACAAACATGTCAGATTGAGCAGATAATCATCAGAAAGTTTGTGTCAAACAAATTAACTAATTTGCACAGATACGTCCATGCACACCACACACCAGACTTTATATGTGTGTTTGACAAGCATATTTAAAACCCCTTTGGTTGTCTAAGGGCATCCTTAATGAATGCAAGGAAAAAACTACACAACCCAGATACAGTTTTTTCACACTTTGATGAAGCTAAATTCATTACTATTGATGTAGATGCAGGGCAAGCTGAGGATAAAAGGTCCCTGCATAATAGCTATTGCTGCTATTGAAGGTTGCTACAACAACAGTAGTGCGATCCCATTACAGCAGCCGAACAAATTACAGATCTGCTATGCATTCGAATTGATAGGCCAAAAGGTGGCTGATGCCAGTAAATCACTCTGATATTGTATTTAAGTCTAATGAATATTTGCGGAACCACGGCTGCTAAGCTCTCTGGAGGCTCTATGAAGGGGAAAATCATTTTATGGTAAATTAAAAGGAAGACTGGACATTTTGTGTTTTGGCCACTGCAGCACTTGCCTGACGTGATGGCATTTCACGGTGTGTTGTCTTTGCTCAATTTTCAAATCCTCTAACGCCCTCCAAAGAACTCATCACTGGTGCAGCAAAAAGCAGCTAATATTTTGTGCCAGGGCCACCTTCTGGATTTTATTACTTTTTATTCCTGTGGGCTTGCGAGGGAAATGCAATTCATTAATTAAACAAAGAGCAGCTCTCTTTGCTCTATTAAATGCATTTTTTTTTAAATGTAATTAATTTTCTAACAGCAGGGTGTCATTTTGTTGAAGGTGCAATGCATCCCATGATGTTTAGCAATGACTTCCCTTTAAATCCTGGTGGGCATGGAGATAATGCTGGGGGGCACTCACAATCATTATTTTTATTTCCTTTTATTTCTTATCTGGGAGGATAAAAGGCAAAAGCTCAGCAGCTTGTTAAGGGTTTTGGTTGAATTTAGGCTGGAGATATCCACCTGTGGTGTAATCTATCTTTTTGTTTCACTTCTCCTGCCCAGGCTGCTGATATCTGCACAAAGTTAAAAAGGCAGTAAAATGAGAGCGTTAGGGCCAATTTCCTCTGGGGAATACATTTCAAACACTGGAAATCCAGCAAGTGTCCATCTGTGTGTCGAATGGAAATTTTGACATTTCTATGGCTTTAAAATTCTGGTCTGTGCAATGGGACTTTGAGGCTGGTTCTCTATGGAGGAAATGACTTTTGCTTTTTAAAACTTTCCTAAAAAAAAATGCAATATGCATGGTCACAAAAAAAATATATTCATATGCATTGCTATAATTAAGATGAACAATGAGGCGTTGAGGCTTCTGTGATCTCAACCTTTATTTTATAATAATGTCAAAAACCTTTAAAGAACATTTAACAGAAGTAGAGGAAACCTGGAGGCTAACACACGGCAGCTGCATGATGTGTGAAAACACATACGTGTACTCGGGTTAGAAAGCAATGGTGGAGCATTAATGTGTGTAAACTTGATAAAATGCAGCCTGATGTCTCAGGAAATTAAGCTGCTGTAGACTTTCAGACTCTTGTTTGTGGCATAAAACCTGCCGGTTCAACTCCCAACCCAAGCTGCCCGTACTGCAGCAAAGCAGAATGAAGGGAACCTCTTACGCTGGTGTATCACCATGGCAACTAAGGATGCTCCAATTCTGACATTCTGATCTGATTTCTTTGTAAAAAAAAAAAAATCATATTACCAGATTGCTTTTGTAATTCTGCCTTTAATGTCAAGAAAACAGTGAATCCTCAAACAGATAAAGAAACATTTAAATGTCTTTATTTACTGATTGTCTTCACCGCTTGAACTTTTCCAGTTTACAACAGAACAGCCTGATGGTGGAAGAAGTTTGTAGGTTTTCATCTCAAAGTAGGCTCAGAACAGGCACTCTTGGCTCAACTGTGGATGAGGAGAAAGATGCTGGGTTGGTATCGGTTAAATATTATAATAACTAGTCTGACAATAAATTCAATGCTCTGATGTTGTTCAAACAACTCTAATCAAGTCATTCAGAAAGTAATAAGATAATTTGACAATGAAAATTATTGTTGGTGCCCTAATTAATATAAAAATATACAGAACCTTTACCTTGTCTTCTGTACCCACAAGATCAAAAAGATGTAAAACCAACCTGTTTGATTTAGTGACAGTAATACCCTTTAAACTACAAGTCCCCCCTTGTTTTTTTCCACTCTACAAAGAACATTTCCTGTTTTTTTTACAGCTCATCTTACAAAGTGTGTTCAATGTATTTTTGATGCCTGAAGAGGACAACATGTCCCCAGCATCACAAATCAAGCTGTGCTAGTTTGAAATGAACTCTGCATCACACAGACCCTCCAACATTCATCAACTGAGAATCGTTCTGTTCCTCCATTTAAACAACGTCACTACTTTGATCTTGCTGCAATTTCCCCCTGGTCTGAAACTTTCTGGGCTTTTCATCTGAGCAAAGGCTGAACGAGGAACGCTGTCAGGAAACAGGTGTTGCGGTTGTTTGATGTTAGCCTGCATTGGACCAAGCAGGTTTGGAAACATGAAGCTATCATGACCCCATTCAGAAGACCCACAGCACAGTTGCTTCCCTCCTCCTTCTGTCTGATGAAGCAGCCAGGTGCCAAAAATACTCAGAGCTGTGATGAATAAAACATCTGACACACTGACTCCCTGACTGATGGTAGGACAGAAGGAGGTACCCCTGGGACGGAGACATCTGGGACCCACTGTACCTACACACTCCACTCACTGGCGACATTAATGAGAAAGTTGGTGTGAAAATGGTTGCTGGGACACAGAGGAGACTTAATGCTTCTCCAGCTGGGAGAAGAAGCTGTTCTGCAGGATGTGTTACAGAATCCGACTGCTTTTATCAGGAGAATCAGCCTTTTAGTCTGTGCTTATAACACAGTGTCCTGGACTGATTTCTGTTTGTGGACTTCTGAAATAACGTTAGATTCCAGACGAAGCGATTCTCAATTCATTTCAACCTACATATTAGAGTTTTTTCTGACACAAACAAGTGCGCTGAAGAGTATCAAACTGTGATAAAATGTTCAGGAAACACTGCAGATCTCTGCACAAACAAAATCAATGATGAGTAGCAAAAAAAAGCTTCGAGTCAATTTAAGAAGTAAAACCTCAGATAAAAAATACATGCTGGGTTTGTATGCTGGTTTGGGATTAATTGGTGAAACTTTAAAGGAGGTGACCTGTCCAGGGTGTACCCTGCCTTTCACCTGAAACACTGCTGGGATAGGCTCCAGCTCACCCCGCGACCCC
>JBAMHW010000026.1:23897455-23910979 GCA_037177495.1 Rhadinocentrus ornatus | reverse complement strand
ACTGCTGGGATAGGCTCCAGCTCACCCCGCGACCCCTAATGGGAACAAGCGGTACAGATAATGACTGACTGACTTTAAAGGAAAGCGGTGTACATCCATTAGCATCACTCATTTATTTGTATCATTATCAGCAGAGATCAGTTATTTTCCAGTTTTATCTTCTCTTCATCAGCTCCCTGTTAAATCCTAAGCAGAATTAAAAATTCTTCTCCTCTTAGTGACCAATCGCCACTGGATTATAAAGATCTCAGATTTTCCCATCAGAGCTCTTACCTTCAGTTATCGGACCCCTTTCTGGGCTGCTAAAGGCCGAGGCTCCTGGGGGATGTCCCATGATGCTCTGGGCTCTTTTCTGCTCTCCTTACTCTCCATGTAGAAATGTAAGGGCTCTCAAATGATTAAAATTTTTAATCTGATTAATCAGGGGATCGCTGAGGATTAATTAAGAGTAATTACATTCCAAAATAAAAACACTGAGCTTGTGGCAGACCGCAAGCTAGGTGTTACACTTAAAACTGAAGACTTATGGTACATTCACACATGTACTGTTTCATCCACTTTAAACAAACCCTGGTCCGCTTCCACGGATAAAACAGTTCATTTGGAGTAGTGTGAACATGCATTTAGTCTCTGGTCCGCTTGAAAACCTGGGGTCTCGTTGCGCTTGCTAGTGAACTCTGGTATGGTGTACCGACAGTGTGAAAGCGAATGAACCAACGAGGGGAAGTGATGTGCAACATGGTGAATGTTGGGAGGACGAGTAACAGGCAGTGCCTAGTTTGCTGAGATTAGAGATGGGACCGGCTGGCCTGCTCTGCCATCCAGACCAAACACCTCCTCAACCCCTCTTCCTACGAAGACACAGTCATGGCCAGTTGTCAACAACAAGTCTCCTCCTCAACAACCAGACATGCAACTACAGATCAGGTTTGCTCCATAGCTGCAGGATTCTGGATCCACATCTGATGACTGGGATGAAATCTCCCTACACACCAGGGTCAGGCCAAACTCAGAAAGTAAAAGCAAACGGCTGGGCCTCAGACTGATAGTTGGTGACTTTGGTGTGAAAGAAGTGAGAAACGTGTGTGGAAAACGTACTAAAGTGCTGTGTTTTCCCAAGGATTTAGTATCAGATGAGAGAGACTAAATTATGCAAATTGTGGCTTCGCACCCAACGGTGGAAAACCCCACCCTGCATGTGGGGTGGAATGATGCTGTGAAACAACAATCTAAGGAGCTGAAACGATACTTTACGGAACTGCTGAATACGATCAACTGCCTGGCTGCCCAGATATTCATTACTGGACTCTCCCTCCGATTAGAGGAGGAGAGGAGGCTGTTTAATCTGATTATATGGCTGCTGGCTGCATGTACCACACATCCAGTTCATTTCATAGACAACTTCTGCTTATTCTTCTTTTTTAAGACTTAGTCCATCAGACAGCTGCAGTTAGCTCCGAACGCTGCTGCTCCAGTCCTCCCTAAGACCAAGAAAGTAGATCATAGAACTCAAGTCCTTAGATTTTTACACTGGCTTCCTGTCTGTCAAAGACTTGACTTCAAAATCCTGCTGTTAGATTATGGAAATCCACTCCCATGTCACCCTCTAATATGAACATAATTATTATTGATTAGACCAGTGGTTCCAAACCTACTTGCCCTGAGGACCCCTTTTATGCAACTACCAAAACTCTGTGGACCCCCGTCCACCCCGTGTAGAAACCACGCTTGGGTTTATGCTTTCATTAGCTGCTTCTCACCCTTAATGATGCATGCTGGCTGACTCCTTTCCTTTACCAAACCAAAGTTAAGGTAATTATTAACATTATTTATATATTTTTAGAAATGTGGTCGAATCATCTGCACTGTGGCATCACGCAGACATGGCTCATTAATCAAATGATGCACAGTTACTGTTTTCAGGCTCCCAAAATACTGCTTCTATGTGAATGAAACACCCAGTTAATAAAAAACTTGAGAAAATACACCTCAACTTGTCTATGTGGGCATGGCCTTAACTTAAATATCACTGGCTCTGAAAAGTCAAAGCCTCGGGGACCACCTTGGGGGTCCAGGGACCCTAGGTTGGGTACCACTGGATTTGACTTTTATGGATCATACTGTACAATTGATTTGTTTTAATTGGATTACAACTGGACTACAATGACAGAGTGTTTGTAAAAATGACAGGAGATGACGTTGTAAATTGGCAATGTACAAATAAAGCTGAATTGAACCAAATCGTTCCACCATGTCATTTGCAAACTGCCTTCCTGAAGCTACTGAAGCTACACAGAAGAACGAAGCATCAAGTTACGTTCTCATCAGCAGTTGAGGAGTTATTTTGATCCACATGCTGGTAAACCACCAGAGCGTATTTAGCAACGTATTGATTCAACATCGGCCCTATCAGATAACGTGAGCCACTGCCCCTTTAAGCCTGGGAACAACACCAAATCCTCTTTAAAATAACATTACAAGCGAAATGTGAAGGTTCTGAACCAAGAATTAGCAGAGCTTTACCCTTATTCAGAGTCTTCCGTTTGGCCAGAAATCTGGGTCACAGTGAAAAAAATATAGTGTCTGCCATGTTAACACAATCGTGACCTGGGTTGCAGTCGTTGTAAGGGCGTCTGCAACAACAATCCAACATGTGTCAAATGAACATCATAAGGAATGTTGGTGAGCAGGTCAGTGGAGAAAACAACAGCTTAGCCTCTGTGGGACAATTTCAAAAGACACTTAATGAATAATAAGTTGCCCCGGGGAAAAGATGGAATGTTTTATTCTTTTTCTCAGTAAAAACATTTATTAGAAGCACACTCTGCAACGTCAATGAACCAGAAACTGTCCTACAGCTTCGTGTGTTTCCAAATAAATCTCTTTATGCGTGCATCCAGTTATCAGCACTCAGAGAGACTGACAGACAGAGCAGGCGGGGCAACAGATGACAAACAGAAACTAGGATGAGGAAAGAGGGTAAACAGAGGGCCGGTCAGAGTGGAGTGACCCCCCAAAGCTGGAGATGGACTCATGAGTCACGGCCTGTTTACTGTACACAAAGACAGGGAGATAGCACAAGAGGACATCATTTACTGCCACACTTCTTAGACAAAGTCAGTCAGAAACTGCTGATTTCCGGTTAGGATGTCCCGGAGCGTATTCCCGGGAACATCACACAACCAATAAGCAGGCAACTTAAAAGCCAGCTTTACAGGGTTAAGTCAAATCATTTTAATTAAGTTTTCACTGCCTGGCTAGTCAGGAATGAACTGTAGATCCAACAGCATCTGGATTCCCCTTTTTTCACTTGTAGAGCAGTTTGTGTTCACATTTAAATCCTTGTGCGCCAACGTGGAACTAAAGCAATTGAAGAGATTTTAACAGTAGCAGTTGTGTCTTCAAAAGTAAATAGAAAATAAAAGCAGGTGTCATTTAAGCTAATTTAAGCTATTTTAGGTCCGATTTTTATTATTTTGTTATTTAGGGGCTATTGTTATTGGGAGGGGCTGCAGTCATGGTGTAGATGTGTAATTCTGCGAAAGCGTGACTGGTAACACTTAACAGTCAGACACGTTGCAATTGCATCCCTTGTCAGGCTTGATAGAAGTAAAATCGGATGTATGGATCAGTGATGGATGCGGCTCGATCTGACGACAGCTTGCGTCCATTGCTGCGGTGAGGCATCCCAGTACAGAACAGCTCTGTATTTGTGAGAGTTAGCCTCAGGATTCTCACAAACGCCTGCACATCATTCTCTCAAGTCTCGGCTTTCAGGAGAAAAAATATTGGCATTGAAACAAACATGCAACAGAAACTATTTCCATATTTCCACTTTTTCCTCATTTCCAGTTGTTTCTGCTACTATTTACCTGCTATCCTCACAAAACCAACTCTAACTCAGGTGCTTTTTGGCACCACCGTGTATCAGAAACATCTGCTTGGCTTTATTCCAGCCATAGAGGAGCATTATTTTTCTTCTTTTCAGACACACATTGAACTTTCTGCTCACTGGTTGATCCTTGGCTGCTCCTGATTGGACATTACTGTCAATTTAAGCTCTCTGATTGGTAAAACTCTGACAGGAAGTGGCTTCATCATCATTTCCAGGTCTAAATAGAGGTCCCTTAGCAACATAGCAGTGATAGTGATCTTTTTATGATGAAATTTGATAAATAATGCTGTTATCATGGATTATTGTGGATTTACCAGACAGAGTCTCTGAATAAACACTACATTAAGTTGCTGAATTGTAAACCTCCTGGATGGGATATGAACGGAACTTTCGTAGGTCACCTAACACTAGAAAACTGAGAGTTTTCTTACTTCTACCACCATGCCCAGAGGACAGCCAAAAGGCTGTGTGGTTTTAAATTAACAAAGGCAAAGGTAAAGGCAAAGCAACATAAGTTCCCTTTCAGTTTCGTGTGAGTAATTGTCTTATTTACAGAACATTGGTGTCTGTTCACAGGATATTAGGATATTAGCTCAAAACTTATCAAGCCACTTGGCTTCCCTTTGGGCATGGAAGAAAGAAGATCCAAATGGCTGGGCTGTGGGACTTCTAGTGCTAAAGGGTAAGTTCATTCATTCATTCATTATCTGTTCCGCTTTGCCCATTTCAGGTCACGGGTAAGCCTATCCCAGCATTTTAGCAGGTTAAAGGCAGGGTAAACCCTGGACAGGTCACCAGTCCATCACAGTAAAGCGTAAGTTATCCATCACAATTTACTCCACATAGTTACACACTACCGTCCTGAGACACTGATAACAATATAAGTGATGGCGCTTGGAAATGCTGACAGCGTAGTGGATTTTAGGTTAAAAGTATTCAGCTTTTTGCTTTAGGATTTCAAGTTGGACAAAGGAAATTTGTAATGCAACACTGTCTAGGCCCTCATTGGCCACCAAAGCCGTCTCTCTGGATCTATAGAAGAGCTGCCAGTTTTCAGATTGCAGCAATATCTAGTGGATGTGGGGCCTCATTGCAGTTGCAACTCCCAAATCTGCATTCCCCATTGTCCCGACTGATCACAATGGATGTATAATTTAATAAGAATAGGTTTCTGTTGGTTAAAATCAGTCACTGAAGCATCAGATCCATATCCAGTGCTAAAACATGTCTGTTTGTCTGGTGCTGAGGTCCATACAGGGGCTCTCCATGTGGTTGGTCTGCAGAGTGGGAGGATGGGTTTGTGAGTTATTGATTGAAACCTCTCATAATCTGTGAGCAGGTTCAGAGAAGCTGCAGGGCTGAACCCAGAACGGATGTTTGTGTGTGCTAGTGTATTGCTCTGACATTGAAGATGACCTTCCTGCTGCCACTGAGATTGTGCTGCTTTTCTGAGGAGCCAATGAGTGTTGAGGAGCTGAGAGAAACACCATGAATTTCTTTTATGTTTATGGTTTGGAAAAAAATAATTTGCATAGAATAAATGAATAAATTGTGTTTTATAGTAAACTAAAGCCTTGCTGGAATAATTAGCTCCCATTGTGCTACAAGCATGCTATATTTGACTGATCTGGACAGGGTCCATGAAGTAAGGAAACATCAATCTAATTAAATTAGATCAGGAATGCCAAACTCTTGGGCGATAGCTGCTGGCTGGAATGATCTCGGGTATCTTTCTGTTTTGCATTGGACGTGCAGTAGCCTCTGACTGAACACACTCTGTTTCCTCACTGTGTTGTGTAGGTGATTAGAAAAGAGTTGTCCATTAACTTCAGCTGCTTGTGCAGCTTTGTTTTCTGGGCAATCAGCTCCAGCTTCAGTTATCCCCAGCACAGGACCAGCCTTCTTGACCAGTTTGTTCAGTCTCTGGTTCTGGTTCTGCTGCCCCAACAGATGCTGCAAAGCTGACTGCACTTTCCATAACAGACTGATAGAAGAATCTTGATGCAGTCATTGAAGGATCTCAGCTTCCTTAAGAAGTAGAGTCTACTCTGTTCTTTTTTCTAGATGCTTCTGTGCTGCATTTCCAGTCCAGTCTGTTGTACCCTGAACTCCAGGGTACCTGTAATCCTCCACCACCTCTTCTCCCAGGATGTAAACAGTGTTTTGTTTACTTCTGTTCCTCCTGAAGTCAACAATCATCTCTTTTGTTCCGTTTGTGTTCAAGATGAGGTCATTCTGAACCGTTCTCTGTACAGCTTCTCGTCCATCATTGATACTCTCCACAGCTTCAGAGTAATCAGAGTATTTTGGCAGATGACAGGACTCAGAGTTGTATTGGAAGTCTGAGGTGTACAATGTGAAGAGAAATGGTGAGAGTACAGCTCTTTGTGGCGCTCCAGGTCTGCTGACCACTATATCAGACACACAGCCTTTCAGTCTCACAAATTCTGGTCTGTTTGTTAGCTAGTCATTAGTCCAGGTATCCTGGATACCTGGATTTGTGGAGGATTCCACCTGGAATTAATGGAGCTTCTTACATAACAGAGGAGCTGAACTGTATTAAAAGCACTTGAGAAATCAGATAACATTATCCTAAAAGTGCCTCCTGATTAATCCAGATGAGAGTGGGCCCTCTGAAGCAGGAAGAAGAACATCAAGCCCATTATGATATGCAAACTGTAATGGGTCCTGAAAGGTGCCCACTTGCTTATTGAGGTTAGCCAATAATCATCTCTGCAGGACTTTCATGATGTAAGATGTTAGGACAACTGGTCTGTAGTCATCTGGTTTGGATGGTTGAGGTATTTTAGGTACCTGAACAAGGCAGGATGTTTTCCACAGCACAGACATTTTTCTGAATCAGGTTGGTGTTGAAAAGGTGCTGAAGAATCCAACATAGTTGTTCTGAGCAGGTCTTCAGAACCCAGAGGCTGTCTAAACCAGTATCAAGGTTGTGTTCCTTAACAAAGGTTGCAGTATTATTTGGTATAAGCCCTGATAACATCTTTACACTGAAGGTCAAGCTTCATATAACAAGAAGACGACGCCACAGACCATGAAGGTGTGGAGCAGCTGATTGCTGCACCTATAGGGTAACATCTGGTGAAGCAGTGTGACGGGGTGGGGCGACGTCTTCCTCACTGGAAAAACAATCACCCAATCTAATACACGACACCACACAAGAGTCAACAGCAGAATCAGCTGTTCGTCAGCAGCGACATACACATACTCAACCCTGCTGCTCATCCCACAAAGTAAATTTTTCAAACGAATGTGGCTCCGTTTAAAACCAAAGTAAACAGACTTTCCAGTTATAAAAGATAAATTGCAAGGGAGTATTGTTACAACAAAGAAATAATCCACCAAACAGAAATGTATGGATTTTGTCTGAGTTTGGATAGCTTGTCTGGACTGATTATTTCCAGGTGTAATACAAAAAAGAGAGAAGAAAACTCCACTGCAAGCAGCCTGATGAAAAAAAAAACTAGTTTGATTTTTAGCAGCTTTCTGCATCATTGCATGAGATGGATTTTAAGTGCAAAATATATCTGCCCACTTTTCTCACCTTGTAGTTAAAAAAAAGCTCTGAAGGTGACCCAGCTTTCCAGCTTCCAGTTTTTTCTGTATGGAAGAACATCCAGAAGACAATATATTTCAGCCACAGTCCAGGGATTCTCTATATTCCTCCACAAATAGCAGAAAAATTCTGTACTGCACAGTTATCACTCTGGATTTCCCGCCATCAGAGTGTGAGAGACACTTAATTCTGCTGCCATTGCATCCACACCTGGATCTGGATCCAATCCAGATGTAAGAAAATGGATTTAGGTAGGCAGTCTGAACATAGCCTCAGAAGACTACTTACAGTTCTGGTATCCCTGCTGGCTTTGCCCAACATACATAGAAGGTGAACTATGAGCAGCATGATGGCAGAGAAGCTAAAACTGTGTCTACACAGGATGACTCCAGGCTCAATTTCAAGCTGTAGGTCATGTGCGTTGTAGTGATTAAGCCAATAAAAACCTCATTTCACTTAGAATGCAGGAAAATAAGCATGAAGCATAAAAAATATATTGGATAGCTTAAGTTTACACAGAAGTTAAATGAGCCAATATGTTCCCAGTATACAGCTGGTCATCCATGCCACAGCCGTTAGACCAGATTCACATATCAGTGTTCTTGCTTCTCTTGAATGCTGGAAAGGCGTCAGCCATTAAAACCACGCAGCTAATATTGTACATGGACTGCATTTGTATAGAACTTCTGACATGTTTGTTCACAAAGACAGTATTTTTTCCCTCCACGACTGGGTGTTAACATTTTCCACTGATTGAAAGAAGAAATACTGCAGTAGGCTCTCTAAGAATAGACAATAAAACCATTTTAATGTCTATAAACTTGATCATATCCCAGAATCAGCGTATCAGAACTAGATCTTTGGGTGTATGGATTTGTTACCTCGATCCACTGCTCGCTTTTATGTTGTCATCAGTACTTTAAGTAAACACATCTACCTACAACATCTGTCCTCCAGAGGTTTCTTTTTTACCTGAAGATGTGGAGGGTGTTGAACTTAATTTTCAGACATTTTTGGTACTTTAAAGCATATTTGCACAACTTTATTTAACTGGTACTTTGGTGCACATCTGGCCTTTTAAAACCAAGGTTTCTTCAGACAGATTAGCCATCATGTTCAACTTCAATGTCTGCTAAACCTTCACTTTCTGAACTTTCTCCGTCCATTTTCACTGCTCAACATCTCCAATAACACAGCTGCTCCGCTCCATATTTAGTGGTGCAACAGTGAAAAAGCTCCCCCCTCAACAGTTTCCTGTTTCCTGCTGCGTTCCCAACCTTATGATGAATTCATATCTTAGCAAAAATAAAACAAGTTTATAGTATCTGGCTGTAATACACACACACCTATACACACTCTTGCAACACTAAGCCTGTTACATACTCCACGAGATGTGATATCTTTTTTCTTGTTCGCAAGGCGACGTCATGACGACATTTAGCTCTTGCGGACGTGAATGGGGACAGCTTGTTCTCGAAGCATCAGCTGAGCAGAACTTTCTTCTTGTGGGGCTCTGAGAAGTATTGTCTGATTAGCCGGACTTTTGAGGTCAGCGTGGTAAACGTGGAAAAGTGTGAAGTGGAAAGTTGTTGCTTCCTCACATGTGGTATATAAAGAGATGGAACACAGACAACCTCCCTGCAGTAATCCTGCCCTGTCGCGGACAAATCTTCTCATGGAGGATGAACTGACCAGACCAATACCAACTTCTTTCTTGTTCTTGCAGCCTCGAGAACTTGTATGTAACAAGTATGTATGTGTATGTAACAAACTCAAGTCTATACAGTTGTACAGGCTACATAGTACTGTTTCTCCATCATACATTCCCACTGAAGAACCTATAGGAGGCAGCATGGGGTCTTTACCAACAACAGTCAACATGTAAATGATCTGTCTTTATATAGCGCTATACTGTACCTGGAATGATACCAAAAGCGCTTTACATTATACATCACATTCACACACTGATGGCGGAAGCTGCCATGCCTCCACGACCCATCAGGAGCAATTTGGGGTATGGTGTCTTGCTTAGGGACACCTCGACCCTCAGACTACAAGACGACCACTCTAGCCACTGACCCACGCCGCCGGCGTTTGGCTAGTTTCGCTTTTAAATCTAAAATTTTTTATTTTTACCTTGGTTTTTTTTATGTCACCCTCTTTAAGGTTGATCATCTGACAATGGAGTTGATATTATTGTCAGGAACAGGTTCTGATTATCACTGTTACCCCCCAGCTTTTACACCACTGCAGGCTCGGTTTTAAATCTAATTTTAAAACTTATCAAGTTGGCATTCAAAGCCTCGTAGCACTGTGCACCAACTTTTTACTTGTATTTACTTAGTTTTATGTGTTTTCTTCTGTGTTTTATTTATTTTTTATTTCATTTTTATCTTTGGTCACCTATTAGATGTTGTAAAGTGCGAAATAAATAAAAGTCTATTGATTGAATTCCAAATAGGCTGACAGTATGAATTGACCACATAACGTTTGACAGGTTTGAAGCTGCTCTTTTGGTAACGAGTTGTTTCGGTTCACTTTCGATCTTCATGATCTTGGCTGATTTTTGTTTTCATCTTGAAAAGTGTGTTAACAAAGAAACCCACTTCTCAGCCTTGCTGAGTCACAAAGGTCCTTCTGTTTTGTTTTCTTTTTCAACCAAACAAAAAGATATCCATCTTTGCCATCAGTTGAAGAAAATACCTGTGTTTTAGTAAAGCAATATGTGATATCTAAGAAATAAATGTGCAAAAACTACAGTTAAATATCCCAGCCCCCCTAAAAACACAACCATTTGATCTGCCTCTATAGTTGCACCATGTATGTGAATGAACATTTACTAATGTTTTTACAGGAACACACACCAGTTTCACTGATAATCAGCAAATCTTAATAAAGTCTTCACTTGATTAGAATTTTTTTTGTTAGAAGAAGCACATCAGTAACTTCAGAGAAACACCCCCGCTGATGCAGCCTTTAGTTGAAAGCGTTGTAGTTAAGGGCAGCAGCCCCTGAACAGTGTGTTTGCATGAGTAATCCACATTTGTAAGTGGCTGCCTCTTCATTAACAACATTTAAGAAATGAATGTGAGGAAATCCATCATTATCACAGTTCGCAATCACCAAACTCTGTAGCGGCTGCAAACTCAAAACCTAAGGCAATTTGCATATGCAATTAGTGTGAGCTTCAAGGAGAAGGATGTGATTGACAGAAGTAAAATGTTTTGCCAAGCTGAGCTGATTAAACCCAATTTACTCATGGTCAACTTTGTGGGAGCTGTGCTGTATACTCGGAGCTGATACAGGGTCACTGTGCTGTTTGAAAGCTTGACCTTCAGACCTTTTCTGCAACAAAAGTGTCCAACAGACAGAATATATTCAGTTATTTTTGTCCAGATTGACACATCCTATTCTTCAGCTGTACATCAGACCCATTTTTCAGGAGCGATTTGAAGAATTTGCCACCATAAAAACAAACAAAAGGATTCCGCTGGCAGCTTGATGGAGTCTAATCTTTGAGGAGGCACAGGCAGGCAGAGAAGATGGTCTATTTTTACCTTCTTTTCTTTTTTGTCACCCTCTTTAAGGTTGTTTATCTGACTATGGAGTTGATATTATTGTCAGGAACAAGGGCTGAACGTTAAAGGTCTGTACTGAATTTTCTCCCTGCATTTGGGACAGTTATGTGTCATTAGAAATTCAAAGCTAATCTGTTCCAAGGGAGGAAAAGCAGGATGTCAAAGTAATGAGTTAATTTAGGAGATAAGGAACAACAAATGTTATCTCTGAAATTTCACCTAGTAGCAAAATTGCTTCTTAGGCCTCAAGCCCATCCTCTCAAACAGTGGAGGATAAATGTGTCATTATCGTAACACTATGCTCAGGAGCCGTAAATAGAATAATCATCCAAAATACAGCAAAGTTTACCCTGAGGATACACTGTGAAGACTTTCTTAAACCCTCTGGTGTGAATAATGAAGCAATGTCATTTTAACTGCTTCAGCTTAAGCAGGAAGGAGCAGGAGTCAAACAGTCTAAGAGGGCGCAGCAATTTCTGTAACTAGCCCAAACCCCAGACTACCCTTTAAAACAGTATATCAAATTTTAAGCAGATGTCTAGTTATTCCCCAAGTGAGTCAGCCCGGCCTCATGGTGCAATGTTAATAAATGTTTTTTTTAGTCTGGGTGGACATGTTTCACCCTAAAAGAAACCAGTGAGGCTGTGAGTTGGAAAGAAATGCACCTCCATGTTTGCATCATCCTTCACAGGAGTACATGGAGTACATCCCCCATTTCTTAAGCTCTTCTTCACAAGACCCCCTTATGAGATCCGTGCAGTATAGAAGATGTTTGTAGACACGAGGAAGCAGCAACCCTAACATGTAGCATAGCAACACGGTGGGGAGAACTCTACCAAGCATTGGCATCCAAACCAAACACAGTTCTAATCCCAAGCAGTTATATTTGGATCTCATTTCAGACAGGAGGCAGAAAAAATAGACCTTGTGAAGAATAGATGGCAGGCTGGAAACTGAGGCCTATTACTGTTGTTTTCTCCCAAGCCTTTTAAAGTTGTGTATCTGCTAGTTATTTTTTCTGCAGTGGTTTTAACTGAAAACATTTCTGTATCTGAGGAGTGTAACCTGTGTGTAAAAGAATAAATAAAGGAGCGGCTGATGAAGACAAGAGGGGGGATCATGTAGAACAATGTACAACACTTGCACATGTCAGCTACAGTACAGTGCTAATGGGTGAGGGAAGAGTACGGCTGGCATGACAACCTACAGGAGGCAGGAGAACGTGGTTACCATGACGACCAACAAGGACGTTTGCATCAGAGACAAATCTCAGCGGTCTGCAGCGGACTGCAACACATTCCACTCGACTGACAGTAACAGAGAGTCGTCAGGGCTGGAAATGAGGAGGAAGAAGGTGCATGCCTCTTCCTTATCGCACAGTGTTCCCCTCAATTTCTCAGCATCAGCGCTGAGGGATGGTGGGAAGGGACGGGTCCCCTCTAAACAGAGAGACAGGGAGCCACCGTCCAACTAATGACATCTCTTGCCTTGCTGTGTTAGAGAAAAATGAAATAATCTTCACAGTGGGGTCACTTGAGAATATTAACTCTGTAATGCCGATTATGTGGCTGTGCATTTCTGCTGTTTAATCCGTACACAGTGTATTTAATGAGCATGCGATGACCTTGATTGGTATCAAAACAATAGAGCAGCATGACTCATATGAGCAGGCCGCTTTCTTAAGTCAAACATGACAGGAGAAGGAAAAAAGAAAGGAGGCGGTAAATTTGTATTTCTGTGACAACTATTCATGCTTCTGGACTCGTGTAGAAATTGTGGTGACACATTTTAAATCCACCAAGGTCATATGTGTCACGAAGAGGATGGTGCAGGGTGGCAATGATTTTAATTGCTTTTCCTTGCTCAATCCCTTCGCACTGCTTCATCCCAGCACACACACTGCTGGGTGTCATGTTGTTTTATGACCAACACAACCTCCAAGGGCGCCCAGAAACAGCGAGTTAACCAAAGCAGAGCCAAGAGGCAACTTACTGGAATGAAGTTTAATCTGACAATGCCTGGAGAATCGAGAGCTGTGGAAACACAAATACACCAGTTTGTGTTAATGACTGACTTAAAAATCTGTCATTTTACTCTAATCCCGCATCCGCCTTTCTAATAATCCACCCAGACTATTAACAGCAGCCGTTTTACTAGTGTGTGAGGTGGGGGTTTGGCTCCCAACACATAGTGCTTGAATCAAAAGAGAAGCCTCTCAAGCAAAATAGAAAAATAGAACTTGAGAAAAAAACAGCAGTTTTATCCTCCTCTGTTTTCCTATTTTGAATAAAGTATGGATGGAGCTTCACAGATGTTGAAGTTGGCCAACGTCGGTCCGCGAGAGCCACAATCCTGCAGGTGTTCCAAGTTTCCCTGCTCCAGCACACCTGACTCAAAGTAAATGGATTCAATAGCCTATTAGGTTCTGCACGATGACTCGGTAGTTTAAGTTAGGTGTGTTGCTGCTCAAGGAA
>JBAMHW010000026.1:23805650-23822844 GCA_037177495.1 Rhadinocentrus ornatus | reverse complement strand
TGTGTGATGCTGTCATGTCAATATGGAGCAAAACCTCTGAGGAAGGTTTCCACCACCTGCTTCCATCTATCACACCAAGAATGAAGGCAGTTCTGGAGGTGTTCTGTAGGAAAAAGGGGTCTAACCCAGTACCAGTAAGAAGTGGCCACTAAGTATGCCTCTTTCTAAAAATAATATAGTTTTTATAAGATTTTCCGCAATGTTTGTACATAAATAAACCAAATTACAGACATATTAATGGATTTAATAACATTCAAGCAGCTTTTCTCTTCAGGTCTTACTCGAATACATTCTCTAGTAACTACTTTAAATCAGGTCTTTCACTCCAGGAGATTAAAATCAAACCAAAAAAACGGTCGGTGTTAACTATGCATTGGTCCCAACTCTGGTAGTACCACAGAGGAAGTTTGATGGATGCACAAAGCTAAAAGATCTGGAAGCATATTTAAAAGCTACAGATAGAGGAAATTCTGGACTTGTTGCGACATATCAAGACATAGAATTGCAATAAAAATCCATGTCATATTTACCCGAAATCTGAAAATAAAATTACATTTGCTTTCAAAAATCATCCCACACTTTATCCGTCATGTCACTGCAGCACCTCTTAGCAGCATCTTTCAGTGTGCACCATCTGCCGGGGTGTATGAATCTGTTAGACAAGGTTGATGCAATTTGTGTCTGACTACCTCACTGCACACAGTACAAGCTGGTGTAACTTTATTTATCATGCTTGAGCTGTGCTGACAGCTCCCATAAGCCACACAGCCAAGCTCAGAGTAACCAAGAACACAGAGAAATAAATATCTGCTCGACGACGACTTCTTGCATACTGAATTCAGGAAAATCTTTCTTCTGTGCACATCCCTGCGTTCTCCTCAACACTGCTTTAAATGCAGTAGAGGCCATCTACATCTTTTCTGCTTGACAGCTAATTAAATTCAAACATCTCTAAAGGTCGGCAATTTTGCTCATAAAGAAGTGATCTTCAGCATTCTTTCCATTCGCCAAACAGCACAGCTCTCAGTCTGCTGATAAATATCACAATTTTACTGGAAGCATTCAATAACTTCATCAAATAAGATGCATGTTTGGTGTTTTAAAGATGCGGAAAGGCAAGAAGATAATTCCATGATTCTGGGAATTCATTTGTGATAAAAACACATCCATTGCAGGTTTTTGCTGCTATTTATTAACATGTTCATCATGATAACTTCAGGCTTAATTAGAGGTTTTGTGTCTTGTTGCTCTATTTTTTACCCATATGCCTTCAGTGCATTGTAATCACAGCAAGGTGCCTGGATGATTGATTCCAGCTGGAAATGTCAAGCTGAGACCAGCTGAAGGAGAAAATAAGACAAAACTCAAAGTCAAATGAACATCCTGTCTTTATTTTGACTGAAGTAGTTAACCTGGTGCCTCTAGAAGAAGAAGAAATATCAAGGATGCCATTCTGTAACAACATCCTCTGGTGTTTGTATAAACCCAACTCCAGTTGGGATTTGGTGTAAAATAGAAACAGAATAAAATGATTTGTAAATCTCTTTAACACATATTTTATTCTAATAGAACATAAACATGTCAGATGATGAAACAGACATTTTACCATTTCATGAAAAATGAGCTTGTTCTCTTTTTTATTTTATTTTTCATGTCAAAAGTAAACATTGGTGTGGTTAGGCTGGCTTATACATCTGTAATCCTAAAAATCCTGAATCAACAGAGGTGTGAATGTGATCAAATATTGTTTCAGGAAGCCAAATGAACTGTTGACACAGCAGCTGCTGCTCCTGAAATGTCATGTGGTGCATCAACACCACGTTTGGACAAAGAGGTGATAATTAAAAATGTAGATGAGGCTTGTTATAAAGGACTGGAATTAGATTTCGTCAGCAGTTTATCTCCTCCAGGTGCGTGTGAGGCAGACGGAGAGCTGGCGCCACATTGAAAGCAGATGATCCCAAAGAATGTTCCGTTTATTTCTGACTGCTTGATCACTAAACAGGTTTCCTTGTAGGACTTCATATGGCCTGATAACTGGTCACATATGCCTGCAGAGGGCTGTCAGAAAGCATATACACAAAGTCTAAATAGACTTGAAATTTGAATCAATACCAACCTAGTGATAATCGATTCTAAATCTTTAGAATCGTAATCGAATCGATTCTTGAAATTTGAATCGATACCCAGCTGTATTTTAAACAGCTCTCTTTGGTTACTTGACAAAAAAATATATATTGAGATATATATCGTATATCGTGATTCAGGTAAAAGATATCGAACTACAACACAGTTAATATTGTGAAACAGCAGAATTGTGATGTTTGTCTGACTTCTGTGATGTCAAAGTGTGACGATATGTGGCATGACCATTCAGACTGAGGTCGCTTCCACACAGATCGGATACGTATGCGATCTCGGACCACATTTGAAAGTGGCCTTGGTTGGATTTATAGAAATCGCATTTGCGTTGTTCAGACTTTTGTTAAAAAATCCGACACGCGTCGCATATGGGCAAAGACACGGGAACTTTATAAAAATTATTTGCACTTTAATTATAAAATACAAACAAAAAAAAAGATTTATAAATAATAATCACAAAAAAATTTTATCCTTCAACTGCAGGTGATTAACTCTTTAATATTTTAAAAAGAAATTCTACTTTCTTATTAGTCTTATGGGTAAATAATGTCAGATTTATCTAAAACATTTGTACCATTGACTTCTATTCTAAACACATTTTTGATGCATTTTTTAAATTCCAATGAAAAACAACATTTTATTTTTAATTTCCCATTTCTCTGCAGGGAACCCACTAAGCCTTAAATGTTTTCTATACCCAGTGGATGCAAACAGGAGGATAGGTCTGTTATGCAGGTCATGTGACTTCACTCAGTCAGTATGTAAAACTGAGATGACACATTTACATCAAAATTAAAAATGGAGGCCTACATGGACAAAGATAATGATCATGAGGTAAAAGCGGTTTATTTTGTCCTGTTAATTATGCTTTGGGGGGGATTTGTTTTCAGGTTAATTTTAATGTATTCTTGTTGAAGATTAACTAACTGCATTTACACAACATTGATAAAAAGGTACTGAAATAAAACTAAAGGACATGTTATTTTATCTTTGAAACATAAAAAAATTTGCCAATTCATTTTTTTAATAATTGTGCTTGCCGGTTGAAGGGTTAAAGTTTGTAAAATGATTTTATCCTCTTCCCCGCCAACCTGTATGGTGACCCTTCACAAAAATTTCACTAATATTGTATATTTAATAATTTTAAACTTAGATGGTTTTGATGAGTAATTGGTGAGAGCTGCTATTAGTCAGACTGGTAAAAGCGGAAAAATATTTTCCAGGAGTGTGTCGGCGTTTTAATTTGTTAAAACCCTTTTTCTTTTTTTTATTTAGTGGGTTAAAACTTATTTCCCCTTCAAATATCTTCATACCAACTAGGCGGGCAAAGCTGTACATCCTAACAAACCTGGCATCGGCTCGTCTCCCAGTGATAAACGGACCTGGAGGAACGACCCTTTCCTTACAGATGTCTCCCTGACAGCTTAGTCATAAATCCACTGATAAAACTACATATCTGCTGCATTTGAGCACGCCGGCACTGGACCCCATCAGAATGAAAATATAAGTTTAATATGAGTAACAGTAAGACATCCTACGTGAAATCCTGCCTAGCCACATCTGGTCCGTGTTAGAGCTGATGCAGAGGTGGTAAGATTGATTCAGAGGGCATATTCTGCTTCAGATGATGGACTATACTCCACCAAATATGTAGCAAAGCTACGTGAAGCCAATTCTTCTGAACGGCTTGCTGTTTGTTTACACATATTCTCCATGTAAATAGTTGAATCCCTGGGTTAAGATGTTTTTTCTCCTTAATCAAGGCCAGGTCTCAGCAGGTGCTGTCACAACCTTCCTGTTTGTGTACAAATTTCATTCACAAGATGTGGCTTTGTGTAAACACCCTCAGACAGTGTCAGCCCGGAATAAAAAAGCCTGCTGATACATTACAGACAATCCATCTGCAGCACGAATCCCTGCTTCACCCACACAGCGACAAAGACATTTCATTTCTTTCAATAGCAATTTTCATGTCAGTGAGATTTTCTTTTAAGAGAAATAAAAACAGGATTCTTCAGCCTCTGTGACATAGCCTTTCTATTATCAGATTCTTACTGGGAATCGGTGATCATCATCACCGGCTGCACCGAATATTAGCTTCAGCCCAAAATACAGCTGCATCATTTTTACCTTTCTGTTTTTATTTACATTTAAGCAAAAAATGGCATGCCCAAAATTATTCATACCATTCTCATTAGTCAACTTAGAAGCTTTTATTGGTTATAAGAGCAATCAAACACTTTATAATGTCAGAGGAGTTTTTTCATGTCTTTACTGGACGAGCTCCAACTCTGAGGCTGGAAGGCCTCTGTATCATTATGCTAATCTATAGCTTCCTCCAGAGATTCTGTTTGTATACCCTGATGATTCATGTTTCGACCAAGAACTGGGGCTGTTCTGGTATCGATCTGATACCAATTAAATACAGGGCAAGTAGATAAGATACAAACTTGAAACTTTATGCTTAAAAATGAACAATTATTTATTAATTTAGCCTTTAATTATTGATCATGATCACAATCAAACAAAATACAAATAAAACGCTTTTTTTTTTAACTGAATGGCAAAACTAAGACATTTTAATTTAAGCTTTGTTTGTAAACAAAAAATAACATTAACCATGTAATTAATAATAACCCTGTTATTCCCGCTCATCACACACAATTGTTTGAGAAAATAAAGTCAACTGTGCAAATTATCTCAATAAAACCTACATTGATCTCATCATGCTGGTATCAAACGATACCGATACTAGCCTTAGTGTTGATACTATGGATATTTGGATCGATCTGCCCAGCCCTACCAAGCACCTCCTAACCAATGCAGAGACAAGGTGAACAACGTGGTCCCATCAGTGCCGGATTCATTCCAGCTTGTCAATGAAAATACATTTTCATATAGGACGTATTTTATCTATTATTCAATGTCAATAATCAATGACTAGATTAATTTCTTCATACCTAACGCTGACATTGTTTTCATGGAAAAGTGTTTAAATAACATCAAAGATGTCCTCTCAAACAAAAGCAACAAGTTTCTTTCACATCTGTGATTCATCCAGCTGGACCCAGTCTGGAGGCTCCAAGTTTTCCCACAACTTTTCCAACAATGATCTTTGCCCCCACTTCATCTCTCCTGTAGCAAACTGTGTCATCAAACCCCATCATCGTCTCTTCCAGAACATCAGCAGATCTTTATCAATGGTGAAGGTTTTCTTGGCTTTAGCCATGGAGCAAAGATACAACATAAGAGGCCTCCAGGGCTTTAGATGATGTAGTGGAGGAATTCAGCTAATTTTCCCCTAAATAAACCTCAGGTGGCTTATAAACAAGCTTTCTGCAAGATAACCCTGGCTTCATGCTGCGGTTTGCAAGATTTTTCTGATTGTATCAGCTGCATTCAGTTTTTGGCAATAACCATGTTTTTGCCTGCGCTACCGTGCACTAATATTAGTATATATGCACGTCCATGTGACTTATGAAGTTGCGGCTTCAGCCCCAGTCAAACCCTGCCGTTAGGTGATCTATGGAAGCTTTCCAGGTATTTATATACCGTCCAGGAGCTGCAAAATGTAGACTCTATATGGCAAATCCATCATCAGTTATCCACCATAACACCATTGTTTATCACATTTTCATCATGAAAAGATCACTACTATATTGCTAAGAGACCTCTATTTAGAGCTGAAAATGATGAAGCCACGTTCCGTCAGACTTTCCACCAATCAGAGAGCTTAAATTGACTGTAATGTCCAATCAGGAGCTTAGAGTTCTATATGTGCCTGAAAAGAAGAAAAATAATGCTCTTTTATGGCTGGAATAAAGCCAAGAAGATTTTCTGATGCAAGGTGGCGCCAAAAGGCAGCTGAGTTTGACTTTTGAGGATAGCAGGTAAACAGTAGCAGAAATAACTGGAAATGAGGGAAAAATGGAAATAGTTTGTGTTGTGTGTTTGTTTCAATGCCAATATTTTTTCTCCTGAAAGCCAAGACTTGCGAGATGATTTGCAGATGAGAAAAGGCTTGGTCACTGTTCATCTGTGTTATTTCTACAAAGTTCTGTTAGTAAAAAATTCTGCTTTCTTCTTCTGGTCGGCATTTATGCTGCTATATCTATTGATACATTCATTTTATATCATTTTAGCTTCATAATCTGACAGCTGAGGCTGTCCTGGAAACATGTCTGCATGCTGACTCGAGCTTCGTTTTCATTACAGTATTTCACAAAATAAAAGCGATATTTCTAAAATTTTCACAAAGTGCAATTGCGATTTGCAGGTATTTCCACTGAATGGTGTTTAGGGCATTAGCAGTTATTCGTGTAAAATCTCGTCCCGCGAGACTCCACATTGAGGAAGGAGATTCCTAATTCTTTGTAAAACTTGCATTTCGCTGTTGTTTGCTATCGAGGATGACGGTTATATATTTTCTTTAATTGTTTTTAAAAAAAATTCTGTCTCCACCTGCATCTACTCATACCTCGTCATCTTTATTTGACATGAACTGGTCACGTGACCCCTTATGTTATGTGGCAATGCGCAAAAAGTGTTTCCATTACACTTTTGCAATATACTTTTACATCGACACATCTGAAAAATCACCTCATGAGGACGTAAAAACGTTTTAGTGATATTTGAGAGGTTTTTCGAAATGTAGGTGTTTCCATTACCGTTATTTTATTGCGATATTGAGTTTTTGCACAATTCTGGCAGTAATGGAAACGCACCTTCTGATTAAAAGCTCCAGCTGCTACAGACTGGTTTATACTAGGATTAATAGCTTCAGCTGCTAAATTCATTGAGAAAAACACACTACTGTCTCAAATTTCATGGCTAGGGAACAATCACAGCTAAATCTTTGTAAATGTGTCCCAATAAAATCCCAATTAGTTAGGATTATATTGGTATTGTAACACACAAATGATTGATTTCCAGTGTCTTTACGGCCAACTTGACTGTGTTTAGTAAATTAAAATTTAAAACTGGATGCAACACATCCAATAAAAGAAAAACTTACACAGGATTTAGGTAAAAATACTCAGGGAGGTTAAATGGTGACAGGGTAAGGGTGTCAGGATTGGGCATAAAAGGATCATCCTGCAGATCTGTGTACTTTCAGGCAGTTTCTTTTCTTTCTTTTAAATAATAAAAAACAAACAAACAAACAGAGAAATCACTTGTGTTATTCTGTTTTCATTTCATAAAGCAAAATTTAAAATCTAATAAGGAACTGGTATATAGTTTCCAATTTGGGCTTTGAACAAAAATGGAGCGAAAAAAGATCACATGACCCAGGAGTCTTATCTGCTCAACATATGCTGTGTTGACATACGTAAAATACATAAAATCAGTTTAATTAAAGCACATGTGAGACAAAGTAAGGAAATGCTTCATTTTGTATGTATTTATTACGATTGGATTAGCTAAACAGTTTTTGTTTAAAAGGAGAAACCTAAGCGTCTGAAAGTACACGATTCCCTCCAAACGCAAATTAAAAATTCACCTTGCCATACTCGCATGAATGCAGCTGCTGGAGGATTTTAAATCCGTTCTGCAAAACAAACTGTCATCTAGGGTTAAATTATTACCACCACCTCAGCCTGAATTATTTCCCCCCATCAACAATAAGCTTCTGTCGCGTTTCCGCCACATGAAGTAATTTTATGATTTTATTTTAGCTACAAAAACAGATCTGAAAAATTCAAATACTTGGTTTAGCAGCCTTGAAACCCCTAAACCTCAACCTTGTACTTGTCAGGGCACAAAGAAGATCTACTCAATCTGAGCTAGTGGTGAAAATGACACGGCTGACTGAGGTGTGTCAACTCTACATGCCCATTTGTATCAGACATGATGGTATTAGGCAACATCCCTGCTCATAACACACATGACTAGCATATAAAGATGACACTGAAGCGGAGGTGTACAAGGTGCTTTTCCCAGGTCCAACAGTAAATATGCCTTTTCAACATTCTGCTGGCATTAAACTCTAAATATGTTTCTGTTCTCTAAATATAATTAATAAAATTTAATTCTTTTGGACTTGCGTCTACCAATGAGGTCATTACACCACCAAAAAGCTGAAGTCCAGCTATTTTTCACTGCATCTTCGGGTGTTTCTTGCTTTTAAACCTGAGTCGTAGGTGATGATGAACCACTGTCACACTTTTGTGATGTACTGCAGTTTTTCTCAGAAACTCGGTCCTTGCTGAGCTTTTGTTCTTTCTCCCTGTGCAACATTCCCTCTATTGGCAGCACTGAAGCAACAATCTGCCTGACAGGCATAAATATGCTGGAAAACACTTACCATTAGGTAGCCAGCGGCTGGGTCAGCTGTCATGGCCTCATTCTGAAACGTATTGGTCTGAACCAGCTCCTCTTCCTCCCTTCTGTCTTTATCTCTTACATCATCATCATCCAGCTCATCCAGGCTCTAACAGAAGGTAAAAAAAAACAAATTAAAACAATAATAGTTTGGTCAGTAAGGTAAAATAACATTCATTACAGGGATCCGAACTTCAATATGGAGTCAGACTGGTGGTAACATGAAGCACTTCTCTTAATCGTCACTTCTCAGACATTATAAGAGTCTTTGTTTGACTGTCAAGAGATTGAATTTCATTGATCTTCATCTTTATCATCATGTCACCAGAGGGATACTTTCGGATTCATTTTGGAACGAACACTAATTCGATCACTAAACCATAAATGAGTTCCTGCCATCATCTCCTACAGAGTGTGTTTTGTGCATTATCAAGCTTGCCTAATTGCATCAGCTGATGTGTGTATGTTCATAATCAGACCCATATTTATATAATTAAATCTTTCTAAATATAACTGAAATTATTGGCATTATATCCTTGTTATTACATTTTTAGAGACTGGATGACAGAAAAACTTTCATTTAAAAGAGTTGTAGGAGACAGAATTAGATAAATCTTTCAAGAAAACACCTTCCACACACTCATTTATAACCTCTAATCTAAAAAAGTTGGGATGAAGTGTAAAACATAAACAGAACAATGATTTCCAAATCAACCCATATTTTATTCTCAATAAAACATAAACAACATATCTGAGATGTTTTACCATGTCATGGAAAATATGATCTCGTTTTGAATTTGATCTCTAAAACAGGACAGAGCAACAAAAGGCTGGAAAAGTAACTGGCACAAATCAGAAACACCTGACGGAGCATTTGAATTAATTAAGTTAATTGGCAACAGGTCAGTAACATTACTGGGCAGTGGTGTAGTCCGGGGTATATGCGGGTATACCCACTTTTTTTCAGTCAGCATTGAGTATATCCGCTTCAAAAAGCCAGTGATGCAAACGATTCAGTTATATCTGCAAACCTAATTGTCATTTTTCCCGCAGAGATAATTGGGCCATGACCCACCCTACTCTGCCTCCAATTGGCTAGTACTCACTGCTTCATGGATTTAATTGGTTAACTTTAGCCGAGGAAAACTCTGCAAACCGTTTACAACAGTGGTGCCCAAGTCCGGTCCTCGAGATCTACCATCCTGCAACTTTTAGATGCAATCCTTCTCCAACACACCTGCTGCTAGTTTAGGTGACTTCTGAAACATTGGTCACTAAGAAATGATGTATGTTTGTGTGGGTGTGTCCATTTGGATGTACTGTATGTGGGAGAAACGGACCATGCTCAAACAATTGTGGATACAGTCATTACATTTGTAGTACAAACTGCTCCTGACCAGGTGAGAGAATAGTTGTCATTCTAATAATTCATTATTTCATATATATAGTTTACTCTGCATGCATTTTTGTCTCTCCAGTATTGGTTTTGCAATTCATAGCCCCTCCCCCCTGAGCTACAGAAATCATGCAACTAGAAGCAATTTGGGGTAAAGAGTACAGTCTTGCATGTCAGTTTTTCTGTGCTTTCTGTGCTGGATAAAATTAGGAGTATACCCACTTCTCAAGGGATCACTACACCACTGTGACCGGGTATAAAAGGAGCATTTTAGAGAGGCAGAGTCTCTCAGATGGAAAGATGGACAGAGGTTCACCAATCTGAGACAAACTGGCTTTAAACATTATGACATAGTTTCAGAAAAATTCTGAAGGCTTTGTAGAAGTGTAACTGGACACCCTGATCTAGAGTGAATAATATCAAAATATTCAGGAGGAATCTCTGTATGCATCCGACAAGGCTGAAGGTCAAACTGTATGCTGGTGGTCTTAAGGTCCTCAGGCAGCACTGCAGTAAAACCAGACATGATTCTCTACTGGAAACCACTGCATGGAGTCAGGAAGACTTCTAGAAACCACTGTCTGTGAACACAGTTCACCCTGAAATCCACAAATGCAGGTTAAAGCTACATCACGCAGAGAAGAAGCCGATGTGAACAGGATCCAGACACAGCCATCTTGTCTAAACAAGATGCTGCATCTATCACATCAGCATGGCTTAACAGGAGAAAATTACAGCTGCTGAACTGGCCAGCCTGCAGTCCAGACCTTTCACCAATACAAAACATCTAGAGCATCATGGAAGCAGAAATCCAGCAACCACGGTCCAGGACTGTAGAGCAGCTAGAATCCTGCATCAGACCCGAATGAGACATTCCGCTCCTATAACTCCAGCAACTGGTCTCTTTACCCTTACCAACAAACTTAAAGAGCCGATAACCAGTGTTGTACAACTATTTAATGAGAACTAAACTTTTAATTAAGCCAGATCAATGAAAGATATTACAAATCCAAACTTTTGCAACACAATTTTAATTGAGAAGCGAGTAAATACCAAAAAGATAACCTCCCCTTCAACCCTGAAAAAAGATTTTAGTTGATACCAACACCACGTTGCTTTGAAACACACCAAATACTCATACTAATCATCTTGTGCCTCCCTCAATAAAATATTTTTTTCCAAAAGAAACCTCGAGAGTTCTTCACTTTGTCACCTCACTGAACGGGACCAGGTCATTTCACTCCAATAATAACTATTTTGACCATAAGCTCAAGACAACATGAGTTTCCTCTTGGTCTCCACAAGACATGATCACAGGGACGTCGAGGAGTCCCTGAGGAGACGCAGCTCTGACACTACCCCAACACCAGATGGACTCTGGTATGGCAACAGGAAAACAGCCTGCATAAGGAATTTCACCTCCTGGGGACAGTCGGAGGGGATTTCTGACCAGTGGAATGTCCCCCTTGAAAACACAATAAACAGCATGTATAAACACAAAGAGCAAATGTCCCATAGACAGTGGAGACAGGGGACAGCTTTAGATATTTAGGTAAAGATCTTGGTCATTGTCTGAGAAAACCTCCAGGTTCACACCACATAATCTAGACTCCTCCTTTTAAAATATCTGTGACGCCTCAGCTTCCCATTTGTGTTTTTTTACAGTGAACAATAAAGTCAGAGTCAGTGGAACTGAAGACAGACTTCATTAACAGAGCTTGGCACTACAATGGATGGATGGATGATGCCGAGAGACGGAGATCAGGGGCCAAACACCCAGCAGGGCACAATGCAAACGGGCCTTTCCTGTTTCGGGCTGCAGGGCGAACAAAGGATGCCTGCTCCTCTGAGCCCGCAGGGGTAAAAATAGCCTTTCACGGTTAACAAGGAATGCAGTCATTTGCGAGGCTTTTCCTGCCCAACGGTTTATCAGTTGTCCTTGGGGAAAATGCCAACTTCTTTTCTTTTTGACTCTCACTCTTCTCCATCTCAGGCTGCTCTTCAGCTCCCACATGTAATAAACATTCGCTTATTTATGAGGCAGGGTTTGGATGTTCTTCGAGAGCTTGCATTGGATTGCACATTGCATTTACATTTTATTTTACAATCTTTAAAACTTCTTGGCACCTAAACCTTACACTACGTGGGAAACGAGAGGTTTTGGGGTAACCAAAAACAAATACATTAAACAGAAGTCTGTGTCAACACAGGAGAACTGTGCAGTGACTAACCGCTCTGCTATGAAAACACTTCCCTGAAATGTGGAAAGGGGATCTCAGAGTTTGTTTTGGATAAAAGTGGAGCCCATTTTGTTCTCTAGGATTCAAAATTGCTTTGCATTTTCATCTATTCCAAATAAAGGGAAAGGGGTCTGTTTGCTTCCAAATAAGGAAAGTTTCTGCTCCTGACTTCATCAAAAAACGTGTGGATTTTTCTGGCTGCCTTCTTGCAAGCAGTAAGGGTGCTGAAGAATGAATGTGCCACACTTTGACCCTCATTTCAGCACTGCAAATGCTCCACAAAAACAAAAAGAAGATGTACATTTTAAGCAGAAAGAATGCAGAGCTCATTGCAAATGGCAAGCAATGCAAACCTATGCATTTTTTAAAATATTTTGATTGTTTTATTGATATTATTCTCAGGCTTAAATTCAATATTTTGCACGATGATTTTGCAACATGGTGAGAGTGAAATCATGCTAAAAGCTAAAACACTTTCCAGAAAAAAAGTGCAGACATGTCGCATTTTTCCCCCAAAAATGGTCATTTTAGTTTCTTACTTTAAACCTAACTCATACTGCCCAGCTGTGACTAATTACTGCATGATGGAAGCAGTTGTTATACAATACCAGAGCCCCCAGAAAAAATCCTGCATGTCAAATTATGCAATTATTGATTCTAGGATGTTATATAAAGCCATAACTTTCAATAATAGTTTCCCAAGTAAAATGTATCCAAAAGTTGATTCACGCAACTACAAAAAAACAACTAATAATCCTGTGATGACAACCCATGCCAAGTCAAAGAGATTAAAAAAACATTTCCTGCTTACAAGAGGTCCGAGTGTCAGGGCCTCACGAGAGAGTTTACTTTAGCCAAACACTGCTTCAGCCTCAATACCCACGTCTGTCACTCCACACATGAAAAATGAAAGAATCTACATCTGGAGCAGAGCTTCACGGTCTGCTGGAATGTCTGTTGTGGCTGGAAACTCTCTCTTTGGGGAGCTTCGTCTATCCTGGCGCTCCATCTTTGACAGCAAGAATGCTTCTGAGTCTGCAGGCTGTTTGCTTCTAGTACATGTTACAGTATCTGGAGAAGTGAAACTGCATGACGGGGTAAAATTCTGACTACATCTCATTAAATGACCTTTTGGAGAAATTTGATCAAAATGCACTTCCTCTGGTCCACCTGTTCAGCTGCTGTTAATGCAGATAGCTAATCAGCCAATCACATGTTCAGACTGAGCATTAGAATGAGAAAAAAAGGGGATTTAAGAGACTTTGAATGTTGGTTTACTGGGATCTTCACACACAACCATCTCTAGAGTTTACAAAGAATGGTCTGAATAAGACAAAATATCCAGTGAGCAGCAGGGTTCTGGACTCCGGTGGAAACATCATAAAAACATGGATCCATCCTGTCTTGGATCAACGATCAGGCTGCTGCTGGTGTAATGGTGGGGGAATATTTTCTTGGCCCACTTTGGGCCCCTTAGTACCAACGTGGTCTGGTTTAATCAGCACAGCCTACCTGAGTATTGCTGCTGACCATGTCCATCCTTTTATGACCACAGTGTAGCATCTTCTGATGCTACTTCCAGCAGGATAATGGCAGGAAAAGGGGGTCTAACGCGGTACTGGCATGGTGGACCTTATGAAGTGGGTAAAGAGATTCTTGTACAACATAGTCTGGGTCTAGACTTCTTTTTCCAAAATTTCTTTTGCAATGCAGTTGCATTAGATCCAAACAGGCCGATATTATTCCACACCTGAAGATTCTGTCTACTTTCTCTCTGCATCGGGAAGACTGACCTCTCTACTCTCTGCTAGTCCAGCATTTTTTAGCTCTGTGAGCAGTTCTGCTGTTAGTCGAGTACAGAGCTTAGCGGGGGCTGTGAGCTCGTCTGAGGTTTTGGAGTGCTACCTCTCATTAATCCAGAATAACAAGATAAGCTACAAACATTCCCCTGAATGCACATAATCATCCAGACTCCTTCCAAGTTCAAATGAAGCTACTGCTGCTTCGCTCCGACCTACAGTCGAGGTTATGAGACCACAGAAGAGGTTTGGGAAACCTACAAGCACACAGAGAGCCGTTTTCTATAGATGCTTAAAGCTCTTGCAGACAGAGATCTGTGCCTTGCTCTGCTGAGCCCAGCAGGCCTGCCCTCAGGCCTCTGGGCCAGGCAGACGCATCCAGAGGAATGCTGTGTTTGCTCTCTGGGTCAGTAGTCACAGCCAGAGACCTGCTGTTTGTTTGCTGAAAGCTTGTTGTTTGCTGTGAAAAGGGAGCTCATTTCGAGGTCTAGTTTACTAAAAACTGTAGTGTGTTGTAAGCCAAAAATTATAAGGATTTTACTTGCTAAATGGAGCAGCCGGAGGCTATGAGGCCAGTACGACCGTGTCTGACTCCTCCGACCACACAAAACCCATCGCCAAACAACCCTGGGGGGAATCAAACAACGAGGCACCAGAATATTTCTTGTTTTGTTTTGTTTAAGGCTACAACAGGTGCCAAATGATTCTACTATTTAAAGGATTTAAGTTCTATTTTAGTTTTAAAGCAGCGATGATCCACTCACACCTTTTTTTTAGCTGTCAGAAACTGTTTGCCTCTTTCTCCGTGTTGGCATGCTCCGGAGCCGACCTTGGCAGTTGTTTGTGTCACATTAATCAGTCAGCAGCTCCAGGGTGGATGTCCTCACTTTGATCTCTGCCATACCTGTGCACGGCGCTGCTCATGTCTGCGCTGTTACCTGAGATGACTGGCAGGCTTGATTAAAAACGAGTGGGCATCAGACAGCGAGTTTCTCTTCTCTCTAATGGAGTCACTGTGCTGTGGCAAGCGACGGGTGATTAATTCACAGGTCATTAAGTCCTCTGTATGAGTCTACGTCCACTGGATGTGGCCCCTTGAGTGTCTTGAGATAAATCTGAGGACCAAGTGGATGGAGCACTGGCAGAGTGACAAAACAACATTTATGGGTCTTCTTTTAAAACAAGAGAATCATTTGTTAGATTAGATCTATTTTTTTCTTTCACTGAAACTGTATTACAGTAGAAAAATTTGATTCTACATGTTTAATGTCAAACCTAGTGATCGAAATACAAAATTACTTCTTTTCCTCAACTATCCGTAATGAAAGCAGAGTAAATGAACAGATATCGTCTTGAACTTTATTCAAGAAACACATGAAGGTTTTATATTAGGCAGTGAATCACCAATGGATGATTTATGTTTCACACATTGGTTTTTATGTTGGCAAAAAGCAGGAGCGGTGGTTATTACGGACGTCACTGTAGCTTTTTGTGGAGATTTGAACCCATGTTTATAATAATGGGTTATTAAACAGCACGGTTTACTGAGTTTGACTTGATTTGCAATGTATAGGTGATGAAAGCACATCACTGAAGCCTGTTGGACTCTCGCAAACGTACCAGGGTTAATCACAATTTCAACTACAACTTTTTAAGTTCTGCATTAATTCCCTGCAGAGCCTTTGTTTCTATTTTTTCATCTACTTTGAAAAGTACAGCCGCAGTTTACCGCGTCTTTATTATGTGACTTGACCGTCAGCAGAGCAGAAAAGCCTTCTAACTGTGACCTCTGCATGTCCAAACCGACAGGATTAACAGTTACGGTAGCTCACCAAGCTTTTATCAGCACTGCTGGGTGGCTCTGTACACACGCTCAGCTGGATGTCAGTCCACTGACTCGCTGTAGAAATCTGACAAACAGCCATATTTAGCCTGTCAATGTGTGATGCAAAACAATTATTATAAATTCAAAGCAGAAACCAGCTGTGGGTGAGATCTGCAGTGATTATTGTAAGCAATAAAAATCTAGAGAAGGGAGAAATGAACAGGCAGTCTAAAGCTGTAAAACACTGCTGATGGATGGCTTTCACTAAGATGTAATGTAGTTATTATTCAAAACATAGAAAACTGCATAATTACAGGTTTATTCAAAAACAGCATGCACATTGACAGGAAATGAAAAATAATCCACCATTCCTGTCAGAATTATTGAGTTTAAAACATGTGATCAAGACTAAACTTATTTAGCCGAAAGTCCCAAAGTAAAAAATGAGCATGTAAAAATCTAAACTAACACAATGCAGGTATACATGCAAGTCAGGTTCTTTTGTTTCATATAACAGAACTCTTTGTGCTGTGCACTGGATTTCCTCCAGATGTAAACACTGTCATCCCAGGAAATATAATGCAGACCTGCTCTGCTGTGGAGCAGGTTTTAATCTTTTTTTTTTATTCACACAACCCTCTGTCTCATTTACCTGCATCTGGATAAAATACAACCCCAATTCCAAAAAAGTTATGCTGTGTCAAAATGTAAATAACAGAATCAACCCATATTTTATTCCCATTAGAACATAAAACAGATGTTGAAACTGAAACATTTTACCATCTCATAGAAAATATGAGCTGATAGTGAATCTGATGGCAGCAACACGTCTGGAAACGGAACAGGAGCAACAAAAGGCTGGAAAGGTAACTGGTACTAATAAAAAAATAACAACTGAAGTATCATTTGACATCTAATCAGGTTAATTTTCAACAGGTCAGTAACATGACTGGATATAAAAGGAGCATTTCAGAGAGGCAGAGTCTCTCAGATAGAAAAATGGACAGAGGTTCAAATATCTCAGAAACTAGGTCTTAAACCGTGGAACAATTTAAGAAAAATGTGCAAGATCCCACCATTTACAGTGTATAATATGAAAAGTTTTAGAGATTAAGAAGGAATCTCTGTGTGCACAGGACAAGGCTGAAAGTTAAACTGGATGCTGATGATCTTGGGGTCCTCGGGCAGCACTGCAGTAAAACCAGACATAATTCTCTACAGGAAACCACTGCATGGATTCAGGAAGACATCCAGAAATTCATCTTCCAATTTCATGCCAGGATCCAGAAACAGCACCGTCTTCTCTGGACCAAAGCTCATTTAAATTGGTCTGACTGGCAAAGTGGAGACCTGGATGAAGATGTGAACTAGTTTCTGGAAAGCATGGAGGGTGGGTCCTGCAGACTAAAGAGGAGAGGGAGCATCCAGCTTGTTATCAGTGGACAGGTGAAAAGCTGCATCTCTGATGGTA
>JBAMHW010000026.1:23756966-23771917 GCA_037177495.1 Rhadinocentrus ornatus | reverse complement strand
TATACACACACGTGTGTGTGTATAGGAGTGGAGCTCCTTAGTTAAAACATGCTTCATGATGTATTATATCCCCTTCAGCTCTTATTGGTTGATTTTATGGTATCTGACAGGTTAATGAGTACTCACCTGGTCATGGGGTCACCATCATGACAAGAAGGATTTACTGTAAGTGTAACAGACTTAACAAGACCATGTGATGCAGCCCATTACAAGGCTGCTGTGTTTTATGAGGCGCTGAAAGACCCCCAGGTGTATGTATGCAAGCAGGTCAAGATGGAAAAGGCTTTCATTCAGGAGCAGCACTCCTTCTCTTTCCTTTTCCATCCACAGTCTTTTACAATTCCCTTAAATCACACAAACTGGCTCTTGAACATTTCAGTTTCAGTGATATCAGCCCAGACAAACAGCCAGCTCCTCATGAAGCATGTTTTAATTACAGAGCTCCACTCCTGTTGTTCCGCTATTTAAAGGAAGAAAACAAAACAGTCTAAATAGCTTCTTGCTTACCTCCGCTGTGATAAAACCCCTGAGGTATTTACTGGGATGATGTGACCTTGTTTGGAGAAGGTTTAAAACACACAAGAAAACAAGCTCCACCCCAAGTAAAATTACCTTCTTGCAGTGGAGTTGAAAACAATGCCGAGGAAAACCGAGACTTTTGAACACATTAAAATAAGCGCCGACTTTCAAAGCTCTAACTGAAAATATATATCTATATAAATATAAGACAATAAAACGTTTCATTTCCACACAAGCAGAGCTGGAATAATAATCAAATGTAAATGTTTGCGTATTGTCACATATTCTAATAAATGATTCACCTTTCTTTATATAAACGTCTGCATAACTAACTACATGGTCTGAACATTTTCATATATTGAAGTTAAGCAGTTATTTCTACAACATCTTGTTTTAGAAATTTGTGATGTCTTCATAAATCAGATCTAAAATCATCCGATTACATGTCATAGATCAGATCTCTTGTCAGAGCTGTTTTATTACATCCTAACATTTAACCCTTCAATTCGCCATGAAAAGAAGTCTGAACAAATCAGGGAACAAGCAAAGCATCTGAAGACGTGTCAGTTCGCTGTTTTCAACTCATTTCCAGGGTTCATGCAGAGTTTCGTGTCACGGACGGGGGCTTCCTGTCGGAGGGAAGTTTAACATTTAGAAAAGATTTCTCTTTTATGACATCACATTGTTTCTGCTTGAACTAAAGCTACTGACTTTTATGTTCACACTGATTCTTTTCACATCTAAATCACTGAATACACATGTACTGGTAGACATTCGTTTCCATGGCAACGGACTCATTTCTCTTTGCCAGGAGGGAAGAGATAAAGAAGTTAAAATTATTCATGCTTAACATTTCATCCTGCATGTCTTTTCTTCTTTTAATTATTTCATTAGGGTTTTTTTTTAATCGTACTGCATCCTACATCACTTTTGAACTTGTTTTATTAAAATTACATCTCACATTTCTTTATATTTTACTAGACGTCTCACGTCATTTGTTTTTGTAATTTATGTATTTTAATAACTTTACATTCTACATGCCACTTCATTTCTAATTAATTTATTTTTTTAAATGGCATTACATCTCACATGCCATCTCTTTTATAAAGTTATTTATCTTTATTTAAATTTTATGCTACATACCATTCCTTTTTTAAATAAATAAACGAGTTCATGTGTTGTCTTTAATACACCCTGCAGTATATTTATTTATTTCCATTGAAATATTAAATTCTACATGTATTTTTACATTTTTCTGTGTTTTTTGGTATTAATTTATTTATTATAATTAATTTATTTCTAATGGCATTTTATCCTAAAGGCCATTTCTTCTAACAAGCACAATTTCTGAGAATCTTTGAGAGCTCACGGTTCTTCATTTTTCTCCTCTTTCAAGTTTAAATATCACCATTTATAAACGCTACCAGTATGAACTGAATTCATAAACAGCTTTGCAACCAAATCTATAAATATTTGAGAATACCAAACAGACATTGAGTCATGTATAAGTGCCGGCATTAATCAGTGTTTGCAGGGCATTAGCTTATAAGTAAACTTTACTATTTATAAGGCATAATTGGAAAGTTTAGTTATTAGCTTGATACAGTAAAAGTCATATAGAAATAAACAACCAATTAAACTTATTTGTACAACTAAAACCGTGACAACTCTGATTGTTCGCTTTAGTGAGACATTTTAACTACAGACTCCATATTTTTGCTGGATATAAGGAACATTCTTCAAAACAAATAACCTTTGGAATTTAAATAAAGTTTGACAGGAATGAAAGTGTATCTCTAAGTAAACACAGCTCAGTTTTCAGCCCAGCTGGTCAGTTATGTCCGGTCACATTTTCAGTAAATTTAACTCAAACATGAGGACAAAACAAGAGAAGAGCAGCATTACAGCAGCAGCTAAAGAGAAAATGGGAAATTAGCTGGCTTTAATGGATGACCCAAGCTAAGGAGGCAATTCCTTTTGCTGCTTTCTATGTCTCCCCTTCTTTTTAATTTAATATTTATGTAGAACATTTACTGCGTGCCTTCAAAGGAATCATTTCACTGAAACACGTAAAAGTATAAAACTAGAGTGGAGTCTAAGTGTGGAACGTATCCCATATCAACACCCTCAGATTTCATAAAGGCCAGGGTTAAACAAGCACTACTCCTGTCCTCCACATCCTCCTATCACCAGGGTGACGAGGGCCCGAGCACTCGGCTGCGTATTGCACGTTAAACCCGTTGACCTTCTCAGTGAAGCTGCACTGAGGTGCTAGCGGGCTCCAGGCTCCCCTGCAGGACCACTTGCCTCTGTGGTGCAGCACCCACGTAACTCTGAGCTCATAAACTACAATGAGCAACATGGTTCATCAGGAGGCTGCACGTGGCTCAAAACCCAAAACATCATCAAGTGAGAGAAATTAGCACTCCTGTTTGCACATTCCTGTGTTGCATAAGCATGTCGTCAGGAGGTCAAGGGTCAGCGTGGGGAACAATGCCCTCCACTCTGAGCTGGTGAGCAAGGTGAGAGAAAGGAGACACCTTCCTGGTATTCAGTGTGCAAAAGCAGGCGCTCTTATCAAGCCATTATGACCACAACGGGACGAAGATTGGGTTCCCTGTAAGCGCTAAAATCAGCTCAGCAGCTTTTATGCTGCACAGAACAAGGGGGAAGATAATCCCAGGAATCTCTATTCACACCTGTCCACTCATAATCACATCACAAAGCGGGCTTGTGTGAGGGACTCTTCATTTGCATAGCTAGGTTCTCCTATCATGCAACAGAGGAGAAAATTTAACAAAAGGAGAATGAATCTGCGGAACCACCATATCGGGCATTTTTATGTTCGTCTGATTTTCCAGTGGTTTCCAGTGTCAGTGGCCAGAGTTGGCTAAATATTAGTTTAAAACAAAGTCAACACGTCGCTGGTTATAGATCAGACGTGCCAGAAACAGGACAAAGACTAAACACATAACACTTCACAGTGTTATACGCTCATTAATCAACAAAAGCATACTAAAACTTTGATTACTTAAGTAAAAATAACATTTTCTGGTTTCTGCTCCCAGGATGGGAGATTTTTAAAGTTTATAACCGCCCTTAAGCTGCTGCCTCTGTGAGAAATATGTATTAAAATATCTTCCTCAAAAGTTAAACTGGAAGACATTACAAAAATAGACAGCTTCAAAAAAATTTTATTAATTTTTAAATGAATTTTATATCAAGGAGCCTCATCATCTCAAAGCTTGTTGATTATTAATGGGGTTTTTTGTAATTAAAAACATTTACATTTCTAACATTCTTAGGATTCCTTATATACCTTTTAGATTTGATTAAATAGTTGATCAATCATGAGTAAAAAGGGATTACTTTAGGCAGATGGTTTATGGTGTAAACACAAATCAGTCCTAAATATTTGTATTAAACTAAAACTCTTATTAAAGCAGGATGATCCACATGTTTCAACATAAAATCCTATTTAAAGCCCACGAAGAGGTCTTGCAAACCCAGAAACTTAAAAAAAAAAACTTTTACTTCTTTAATCCCAACTGGAAAATCAGGCTCTGTTTTGTACCCATCTCCAGATTAACTAGAAAGCAGTGAGCTGCCATAAGTCAGCACCATAGACTGTATATAAAAGATGGACGGAGCCTCCGTGACGTCACCCGTAGGTTTCTAAAGAGCTGAATTAAAGCTCATTGGGCGGTTCCCACCGTCGCCATCTTGGCAGCGTTAGCGTGTCGTCATTCCCGGAAAATCCAAAAATGGGCATAGAGGGGGACTGTGAAGGTAGGGGTGGATGATTGACACCCATCAAACTCCGAGTTGCCTGTAGCTAAGAGCTAACCAAGCTAACCCGAAGCTAATGGTAGCTGACGGAGGAAGGCGGGCTAAAGCTAAGGCGCACTGTTAGCCGGCTAAGAACCGTGGTTGTGCGACACTCCCTTCTTGCAGCGGATATTGGATACCTGTCAATTCAAAGGACAGGCCCCTAATTATGCCTAATTTCAAGATTAAGCACTCAAATGGATGCATTAGAAAAAAATCCCCCCCCCCCTCACAGTTGTCATGAAGGTTGACTTGACCTAATAATCCTAAAACGTTTTTTGCACCAGGCTTTAAACATGTTTATTTCTGCTGTGAACTTGGTCATTTTAACATGGTAGGATTGAATCAGTTTTAAAGCCAGCCCCTAGTGGATGAGGGGCGAACTGCAATTTTTTGCCATTCCACATAAACTTTACATTTTACTGCCGGAGGTTGCCGCTTGGTCAGCACCCAGGGAGCAGCTGGGGGCTTAAGGGCCTTTTTCTGTGCCCCACAGTGGTCCTCCAGACCCAAGCCCACCTATGTACCCACTAACCTACCACTCCCCCTAACATATAAATTTTTCTATCTAAAGATATAAATATATAATACTTGCATCTAGGGCTGGGCAAAAGGAAAAAAAAAAAAAAAAAAAAAAAGATCGTGATATATTTTTTCCTATTATTTTATTGTCCAATCTTAATTATTTTATTTATATATCAATTTTCTGAAGCATAATATTCAGTAACGGATATCCAGTTCTTTTAACCTTCCTGTAAAGCTTGCAATAAATACCACTAACAGACTAGTTTGGAGCTGACGTTCCAGTTTCATCACTTGCTGCTGCAAAGCTAAACTGGTTGCAAAAAAGCACAGATTGACAACGACAAAGTCACCAGTTTATTTATTTTTTCCTTGCACACATATCCTGATTTGTTTTCACCCCTGCATCGATTTGCTGCCCTCACTTCCACGTTCGTTCATTCTGCTGCCTGACTTCAACTTCTCCAGCAACCTACAAATGGAAGTGAAGCAGGAAAACGTTGACTCTGATTGGCTGCTTGCCATGTTTGATCTAGTTTAGGCTCACAGCTGATCACCATGATCGACCAGAAATTTGTTGCAATCATTAAGCGCGATCATACGATCGCCCAGCCCTACTTGCACCAATAATAATTTATGTACACAACCAAATTTGTGAAATATCACCCTTAAATTAAATATTTAAAAAACATGCATATAAAAGTGGGTTTTAGTTTAGCTTCCTAAATCTGGTTTGATTTGTAGTTAGTGCTGGATGATGATGATGATGATAATCATTATTAATCGCATTGTTAAAGATTGTTCAAAAGTGGTTTATTTAAACTTTTTCATTAAAAGTACTTCTATATGAACAAACATTGAAAAATGTTTGGTTTCAAACATTTAGTTGTTAAAAAAAAAAGCTGCTTTTAAACCGCAGCTTTTTATTTACACAGAAGCAGTTCAAATATTTCTTGAAAATCTCAACTTCAACATTTATGTAATTCAATCAAATGTTTTTAAAGAAGGATGAAAGTTTCAGTATTTATTAGCTAAAAGGTAAAAGGTCAGCAGGATGAAGGGAGCTGTAAAGCTGCTTCCTTCTAAACACAGGAAACAATTTCTGATGGTGAATTTCAGCCATCAGGTGTGTTTACCTGCTGGGACAAACAAAAAGCAGGAATATGGTCTCAGATCCTCTATAGCCTGTCTTTCTTAGTCTTTATTTCAGACCCAGGGGGCTCAATATCAAAACGAAGGGAGTAAGTCCTAAGGGAGGAAGTTGTGTTTCAAAAGAAAAATAAAGACAATTATTCAGTTAATCTACAATCCAATATATTCCCTTAAAAGTCCTGATGCAACATATAAACAAAACAAACATATAAACAAAAGGTGATCCGACATCCGGAGGACATCCGATCGGACGAGGCGATCACGTGTTTAGCATGTACAGAAGTTAACGACTTTTTTTAAACTAAAAATAAATAGATTTTACCTTTCGGCAGCAATTCTGTCAGACGATCACAGCGCATCCGGAACAATCGAGTGTGCGTTGTTACCTCGTGTTTATACGACACCGTGTCCACGCAAACCACGCAAACGTTTCCTTTGTGTTTTTGTAAAATAAAAAGGAATAAACGGCGGAGTAAAAACTATGCCCATGCAGGAGAAAACACAAAGAGGACCAGAAACCCTGCAGTGTGCATGCCAGGCCTCTAGTGGGCAGTAAAACTTTGCAGACAAACCCGTGTACAGCGGCCTCATAAGACTGCCAAACACAACAGAAGCATTGTGTGCCAACCGCTAGTCATCTGGCGCATGTAACCTCTGCGTCTTCGCTGGTGGCATGAATACCACAAACAGGTTTGGCTTCAACAGACCAAATAAATTAAAAAGATGTAGCGGCACAAACACGGATATCCGCCATTGTTGTTGTGCTTTTTGCGGGTTAAGCAGGGTCCGAGTGGGAAAATCCAAGATGACGTGAAAGACGTCATCGTTTGCGAAAGATTCCACTTCCAGTTTACACGGACTGGACACACCCTGTGAAAACTTCACCCTGAAGGCCGTTGTCAAATTTTGTGGTTTTATCCACTCAAAACTTTGTTACCATGGAAACAAACTTTAGCGTTTTACTGTCTCAGCCTTGTGGTGTAAACATGGCCTAAGACAAAAGATGACGCTTCCCAGCCGGTACCCCTCCTATGACCTGTGGTGTGTATTTAGAGCCAGGGAGTAAGGGACTTTCTAAAAGATAACTGCATTAAGTTGGCATTAAAAAATGTCTGTGTGAATTAATTAGTGCATTAAAGCCGAAATAAAGCCTCAACGCACCCTGTTTATAAGCGACTACAGATGTTACAGTAAAGCGCTTTTAAGTGTTTTTGCTGTCTACATTAATGGACATTAATATCTGACTGTAAGCCAAGACGGATCCCCCGGCGGCAGCTTTACGTACGTTTCATCTCAGTTCAGTTGCGAGGTGAACAGAGATGAACATCTGACTGCAGCTGGAAGGAAAAAGTAGCCAGATGTGGGACTAGTCTCAAAACATTTTTGGGGGGTCTGAATGCGTGCTAATTACAGCAGACTCCCTAATGTGGCAAGTTTCCAGCTCAGTTTTTCTAGAGCTGCTCATCATTCATTTTCCTAGTTTCATGGCGGAAAGCGCCCACATTCATTTTTGGGCTTCTGCTCATTTCTCCACACAAACAAGGAGTCGTATGAAAGCAGAGACTCTGCTGATGTCTGTCTCATCAGACTCTGGCAGCTAGCAGCCAGAAGCAGAAATCAGGTCTTACTTTTGCTGTTTTGTAAAGAAAAGTTTGATTCCAGCTCTAAAAACTCTGCTAACTTTTTCTCCTATGACTCTGCCTTTGTTAGAGATGAACCATGAAGGTCCTGCTGGTTTCCATGGAGATGAAGGAGGTTTTATAGTGAAGGATTCGCTCTTCCTGTCACCGACTACCTCGGGCTTTACTTCTTTCTGGATCCTCATGGTGTTTCTAAGGTAAATTTTTAAGGTTCTCACTCCTTAAGGCCCCTTTATGATATAAAATGTGATAAATGATGGTGTATCATGCATCACTCGATGTGGATTTACCAAAGCGCACTCTACCGTTGCTGAGAAACTGTTGCTTATATAAGCAACAGCACTCTGGAGCGCCGGTGGAGTTTTAAGGGTTAATATGAAGAGACAAAACAGATGCACATGTGCCAGAGAATAATTAGGTTACTGAATTGTTTGAATGCACGAACAACATTAATAATCAAGGCACCACTTAAACGTATGATCATAATCAAGAGACATGAACATAAACTTAAAATCCCAGATACTGCAGTCAGGATCAGAGACTTCCACTTTTGTCTCATCAGATGACCTCCAAAATTTATAACCATCACCACGTCATCAGCTGCCTATAGGCGCAGCCCAGAGAGCTGAAACCCAGCATTACAGCCTGGCTTGGGACCAGTTTCCGAAGGGCTTTGCTCGACACCGCTGAGCACCTAATAACAGGATGTGGAGCGCCAACTGACAAGCTGGTCAAACTCCAAGCTATGCTCCCTCCAGGGCACAAGTCCTGGTTGTGGACCGCATCTACAGGCATCCCTCCACCACCACCCCAATAAAACCAACATGTATTCCAACCATTTCTGGATGATTTGAGCACTTCTAAGTGCGTGTGTGTGAGTACATTATCACAGCAGTGTCCTTCACTGGGTTGGCTGAAACAGCTTCGTATTAGAGTTCCTGCATGTGGCTGAACCACAGGAATTAGGAAGGACTGTGACATGATTTCAATTAAAAAACAATGAGCATGCAGACATACACACCAGCCAACCACCCCCCTCCCTCCCAGAGCTACGTCCTTTTCTCTCACTGCAGAAGATCCATGAAACCAGGCGCATGTATGAGAGGAATTTAGAAAACAAGTCTGTTCTTTGCTCTGAAATATTTACTACAAATATTAACCACAGGGAGAATATCCTTTAGGACACATTTTCAAACTGGTTGCAGAAAGAAATCCTAAAAATTTCAATTTTCCACATGACAGCCTTCCTAATATAAATATGACTAGGATTTACACGGATTACAGGATTTACTCCATGGCAGCGAGTTTGACTAAAATGGTAAAAACTGCAGTTCTGATTAGGACTGAAGTTGATTAAAAGATTTAAGCTTAAATGAGAAAAATGTAAATTTTTAGGATTTATAAGGCCCTTTTTCTAAGGTGTGTTGAATGTTAGTTTTTCAAACCCATCAACAAAAAAGTCATTTTGCACTAAAGAGTCCTCTTAGACTTGCATCTGAACAACATAAGCTTTAAGATGACAGTAAAACCAGAATAAATTTGCATTTCTTGCAACTTTCTTTGGTTTCTATTCTGTGAGAGGCAAGTTAAAGATGGCCATCGGGTCATAAAGTAAACGGTTCAGGAGGCAGAGACACCCTTTCCATTAAAGTGAGCTCTTTCTTTGGTCACTTTTAATTTAGGTGGTTTTAATAAAAATGGCGGATATGAGCTTCACTCAACATACATGTCTATTTTGCATTGAAATCTCTCAGCTGTCCTGTGTGTTAACCTGGCTTTAAAGTTTTACCAGCCACCTTTCTTTGCAGCAGAATGGAAAATGTATCATTTTAAACCCTGAAAATCCCACAAATGACTGATGGTTTGTCTTTGAATAAAATCACCTGAAACACTCACCTCATTGGACGGTATGCTGACAACACCTGTTGATCTCCTCTTTTCCCTCAACTTTCTCTTCTCTATTTGTCCTTTCCCCTTCCTGGCACTGGGACCAGCGCTCTTCTTCTCCTTCCCCTTACTGGGTGATGGACTCTCCTTGTCGCTGTCGTTGCAAGCCATCGGACTGGAGTCCGGGGACGCGCACTGAGTCTTCTCTGACTGAGGCGGGGCCTTCTTCAGGTTGCTCACCGGGGTGGCAGCGGGTGCTGCGGGGTGGTGCGCTTCCTCCTCGGATCTCTTTAGAGCGTTACCGGAGGAGGACCGAGCCACCGAGTAAGAGGAGGGGTGGCAGTTCCCCGAGGCGCTGGTACTCAGGGGAGTACCAGTCGCAGCAGCAATGTCCCCCAACATTTTGGCTCTCATTTTCTCCCGTTTTGCCTTCCATTCCTCCAAAAAGTCTGTGGTGGCGTTTGACTTAAATCCGCCTGTAGCCATGACCCCTTTCCTCGTGCGCCAAGTTGGTGAAAGTTAACTTTAAAGTTGAAACTTAAACAAAACTTTCAGGAATCGACAGACGTCCTAATGGCACCACATTCCTCAGGTGGTTAACCGGGAGCTGTTGACAGGTAGAATAAAATACAGATTAATTACAAATAAAACGTTAAAGCGTCTTTTAAGACTCAAACCAAAGGGCGTTTTTTTTCCTTCTTCTTGCCTCGTGAAAACACTAAACTTTCTTTTTAAGTTCAAGTTTGCTGCTAGTTTGAATCCGTCGCTTTCTCAACTCTACGAAGAAAACATAGGAACTTTTAAAGTTTGACCCAAAAAGCTGCGAACTCAGGTAAAACTCACCTGTAAGGAGGTGATTTAGCCGCTAAATTGCACTTCTCGGTCCGACCAGGTGTCACGGTGCTCCGCTCAGATGAATGGCGCTGGTCTTGAGCGACGGTGGAGCAGCTGTGCTCGCTCTTCCCTCTGTGAGCCGGGCGAAGCCGAAAATACACGAACCCTTCCGACTGAAGCCGAAGCGAGGACGAAGCTCTCCCTAAACGTAGACGCTTGGAACTTGGAAAATGCCATATAAATATATATAAACTTGACCTTCCTTAATAGTCCTTTAATATCCCAATGGGGACTTGTAGATATTATGAAGATATTTACTGTGATGAAAACATGATTAGACATTACTGGTTTAAAAAATATAAGTTTTTAAAGTATTTTTGGGAATTTCATGTTTCCTTAATACCTACATTACTCCTACAACTTGCTTTATACAGCACTACAGAGAAATTAAATAAATGGTAAATGGTCCATATTTATATAGCACTTTACTGTACCTGGAATGATACCCAAAGCTCTTTACATGACACATCACATTCACCCATTCACACACTGATGGTGGTAGCTGCCATGCAAGGCGCTCACCACGACCCATTTGGAGCAATTAGGGGTTCATTGTCTTGCCCAAGAACACCTCGACATGAACTTCACTTGGTCAAGGATCAAACCAGCAACCATCAGGTTACAAGATGACCGCTCTACCTTGCTGAGCAACGCCACCCCAATAAATAAACAGCATAAACAACATCTACTAAGGAATTTTAAATATTATTTGAACAACAGAAGTAAAATTATTAGCATAAATAGCTAATAAAGGACAAAAAAGGCAAATAAAGGTGATGCACAAAAGATGAGTTAAATGTAACCTACTGTTATGAAAGCAATGAAGGTGTTTGTGTTCCTAATCAAACTGGCGGCTGGTTTCACAGGAGAAGACCCTACAAACCACCATGTGCTGCATTTAAGTCCTATAAATTTTTCGGATCCACAGGCGGTGTGCATTTTGAGAGAAAAAATCCTGTTGGAGTGATGGGTGACGATATTTTGTAAGATGAGGCAGATATTATCCATTAAAGCAAAATCTGAATTTTACTAGGAGTCCATTAAGAAAAGCAGTGGTAATGGCATTTTTCCAGTGGTACCAGTCAGAAGTCTGATTCCAGTGTTTTGGATCAGCTGACATATTTTCAGAGTATTAACTGGACCTGGATAACCCAGTTCTTCAGTGATGTTGGGATAGGATGTTCCTGATTTTGTTAATATAAAGCAGATGAAAAAAGGCCATATCCCCCCGCCTCTATTGGTAGGGAGGAACGTTCCCAACATATGCCTGGGGCAAAGACAGATCTTGGACAAAATGGTTGGAGAAAAAAAATCTCTGAGGCTTTAAGGACCAAAAACCCTGACTGTCCTGATTTTTAAAAAAATTATTATTCTACAGCAACAAGTTCTGCCTGTAAGATGAAATCTTTACCAGGGGCATCTGCAGCATGCATGCATTAAAACAGCATGGCTGAGGAAGACGAGGATACGGGATACTGGACAGACCCACCTGCAGTCCGTATCTGGTACTGGTAAGCACTGCAGCAAGAACTAGACCAAATAACAAGCTAAAGTCTTCATCTTGTGGTGTTTTTTTAAGCTAGAAGATCTTTAGTTTAGTGAGAAGGAAACCTAAAATGGTAAAATAAAGAATCATAATAAATACTGTCTATGCCTTTTTTTTATGTGTTGCAAGCCTGATGTGCAAAAACTTATTCTTGTTAACAAAATAAATGAACCTGATGAGAAGAGAAAAAGAAGTCTTATTGGTTCATGTGGTGTGCAGAGAAATTTGCCACCAACACAGTCCTCGAGCTTCCCATGCCGTTGATCACATTTCTAAAAAAAAACACCTTCTGGCTGCCTTTAACTCTGTGTTAATGTATATAAAACAGTAAGAACAAATTAACATTTGGCTTTTCTTTAAAACTGTATTTAAATGTGTGTGAATGGAGTTGTGTGTCAGATTGAAGACATTTTGGAAGATCTGGACTGGACTTGGATAGTAGTAAGCAGCTTGTTAGTCTTTCTATTTGCTCCACGCCCTTCATGCATGTGTCCGCATGTTGCTGTGCACAGATGATCTATGAGGTTCTCTGATCAGAGCTGGTTGGGTGAGTTCTGCGCTGCCTGAGGGAGTCTGCTGCATCTGAGTGGGAGAGCTCAGACACTGACAGACTCTCCTATTATCAAAGAGCTACTGAATTCAAGAAATCAGTGACATTGTGGTGGTGACGCAAGTCGGAGCTGCGGAGGTGAATGAAGGCTTTCATACACACATGCTTCAAGCTGATGGAATAATGTTACCTCTGAACCTGCAGCTTTCAAGGTCACAAGGTCACTTTTAAACTTCAATCAGCTAAAGAAAAACATTTTTAAAGGATTCTATTTGAATTTTCCTTCATGGACGGACGGACAGATGGATGGATGGATGGACGGACGGACAGACGGATGGATGAGTGGATGGACCGACGGATGGAAAGATGAATGGATGGATGGAAAGATGAATGGATGGATGAAAGATGGATGGATGGAAAGATGAATGGATGGACGAATGGATGGACCGACAGATGGAAAGATGAATGGATGGATGAAAGACGGATGGATGGAAAGATGAATGGATGAATGGATGGATGGACGGACGGACGGATGGACGGATGGACGGACAGACGGATGGATGGATGGACGAATGGATGGACCGACGGATGGAAAGATGAATGGATGGATGGATGGATGGATGGATGGAAAGATGAATGGATAGATGAATGGATGGACAGACGGATGGATGGACGGACGGATGGATGGATGGATGGATGGATGGACCGATAGAAAGATGGAAAGATGGATGGATGGATGGATGGAAAGATGGATGGACAGAATGAAAGATGAATGGATGGACGGATGGATGGAAAGATAGATGGATGGATGAATGGAAAGATGGATGGAACAAAGGATGGAAGGATGAATGAAAAGATGAATAGATGAATAGAAAGATAGATGGATGGAAGCAAAAGTGGACAGATGGAAAGATGAATGGATGGATGGGAAAATGGACTGATGGAAAGATGAATGGATGGATGGAAAGATAAATGGATAGATGGACGGATGGAAAGATGGATGGATGGAAGGATAGAAGGATGGACAGATGGATGGATGGACAGATGAATGGATGGATCAAAGGATGGATGGATGGATGAATAGATGGATGGAACAAAGGATGGAAGGATGAATGGAAAGATGGATGATGGAAAGATGAATGGATGGAAGGATGGACGGATAGATGGATGGAAAGATGGACGGATGGACGGAGGGAAAGATGGATGGATCAATGGATAGATGGAAAGATGAATGGATGGATGGACGGATGGAAAGATGAATGGATGGACGGATGGAAAGATAGATGGATGGATGAATAGAAAGGTGGATGGAACAAAGGATGGATCAAAGGATGGAAGGATGAATGGATGGATTAAAGATGGACGGATGGAAAGATGAATGGATAGATGGACGGATGGATGGATGTACGGATGGAAAGATGAATGGATGGCTGGATGGACAGATGGATGGATGGATGGAAAGATGAATGGATGGATGGATGAATAAATGGATGGATCAAAGGATGGATAGATGAATGAATGGATGGAAAGGTGAATGGATGGATGAAAGATGGACAGATGAAAAGATGAATGGATGGATGGAAAGATGGATGGATGGATGGACGAATAGATGGAAAGATGAATGGATGGATGAAAGACGGACGGATGGAAAGATGAATAGATGGATGGATGAATGGATGGATGGATGGAAAGATGGATGGAAGGACGAATGGATGGATGGATGGACAAATGGATGGAAAGATGAATAGATGGATGAAAGATGGACAGATGGAAAGATGAATGGATGGATGGACGAATGGATGGCTGGATGGACAAATGGATGGATGAAAAGATGAATGGATGGATGAAAGATGGACAGATGGAAAGATGAATGCATGGATGGACGAATGGATGGATGGAAAGATGGATGGATGGATGGACGAATGGATGGATGGATGGATGGATGGATGGAAAGATGGATGGATGGATGGACGAATGGATGGATGGATGGATGGAAAGATGAATGGATGGATGGATAGACGAATGGATGGAAAGATGAATGGATGGATGAAAGATGGACGGAGGGAAAGATGGATGGATGGAAAGATGGATGGATGGATGGACGAATGGATGGATGGATGGATGGATGGATGGATGGATGGAAAGATGGATGGATGGATGGACGAATGGATGGATGGATGGATGGATGGATGGATGGAAAGATGAATGGATGGATGAAAGATGGACGGAGGGAAAGATGAATGGATGGATGGACGAATGGATGGATGGATGGAAAGATGAATGGATGGATGGATGGATGGATGGATGGAAAGATGAATGGATGGATGGATGGACGAATGGATGGAAAGATGAATGGATGGATGAAAGATGGACGGAGGGAAAGATGAATGGATGGATGGACGAATGGATGGAT
>JBAMHW010000026.1:23739037-23751887 GCA_037177495.1 Rhadinocentrus ornatus | reverse complement strand
CATACATATATATACATACATATATATACATACATATATATACATACATATATATACATACATATATATTTATTTCACATTCACTGACGGGATATGATTTCAGAGAAAATATGAGACGATATCACAGCTAATTTAACACATTTCATTCATATGAAATGAGAAAAATCTTATTTTCTTCCTGATCTCAGACATTTAAATGAAAAACAATGTTGAGCCTTAAAATGTTCACATCATGAAAAAGAAAACTAAAGGAAAAAATTTCTATTGGTACACATTAAATCAGGATATAGTGTAAACCTTCCACTTCAGTCTAAAAACTATTCTTTTTACAACTTGCCTACAATAACCAGGATTGATATTTTAAATGTGGATCAATATAACTGTTTCTCTGATCATTGAATCAAATCGTCTATTTGTAAGCCCGTCTAAAATCAGCAAAAGTTCACCAAAGTGCTGTCCAATAAAAACAAAAATAAGTCGATGCCAGATTTCAGCCAACAACTTTAAAGATGATTTAAGGTAGATGGAAAAAAGCCACATGCGACAACAGACTATAGTTTAGATGTTTAAAACAGATCAATATATACTTAGTGGTCAGGCCCCCTTGAGATTACGTTGTGTTGTATACGGCCCTGAACCAAAATGAGTTTGACACCCCCGAATAACAGTAACAGCTAAAACCAGCAGAACAGTGGCCCATAAGGACCAGAAGACTGCCATGTTTCCACATTTTAACCACAAAGTTACAGCATTATGACCTTTAAATATCAAAAAACCCTAATTTTCCTTTTATTTTAGGGCAAAGAAAGAAAAAAAAAACTAGACCCACATTTTATTTATTGACATACTTAATTTATTTTACATGTTTGCATTTTCCTTCAGTGATAAACCAAAAAACTGGTGACCTGTCCAGGTGTTCCTGGTTCTCAAGGGTGAAATATAAACATAAAATAGTTTTCTGTGAATTTATTTGCATATTTACTCATGTACACGTGTGCTGCAACTTCCATTTCACAATGTAGCAAAACACTGAATCCCAAGTATCTGGAGCTGAAACATACAGCATCCCACATGCCGATGAGAGGAACCTATCCAGATCTACAAGTTACTTTAAATCTACATACATGTACATTTCCTCATGTGTGTAGTAACCCTGATCACCTGAACTGACTTGTATCATAACACAGATTTATTAAGTCAGAAAATGATAAAATATAGAAAAGGTTATCCCCCCTGGCTTGGACAAGTTTTACATTTAAACGTGATAAATAAAACCTCACGGACCACGCTGGACCCTCCGGGGGGCCATATGTTGAACAACCCTGACCCCTAACTAATGTCTCGTTTACAGGCTTGTGCAGAACCTGAGAACAAGGGGTCGAGAAGACCTGCCTTCTTTGAGTCTGATGTGTTCCATCCATTCATCCTTCAACACTGCTGAGGCAGTAAATGAGTCATTTCTGCAGTCTGGAGCTGGACACCAAACCTGGAGAGACCAGTCAGTGAACTCCCACAGGATATAAATCAGTCGCATTCAGTGATAGAAACTGGCAGCAAATACTCACCACAGCCAAGTCACTTTAAGGTTGTGTTGTCCAACTCTGGGCGGCACGGTTTCCTTTAGCTGTGCCGTCGTGTGGTTACAATGAGGAGCAGAGACGTGACAAGAGGTTCAGCAGATGCTTTAAATTTCTCACCTGGAGTTGCTGTTGCAGCTGTTCTCCAGTCAGTTAAATAAAAAAGAAAGATGTGATCAGAGCTGCAGCTCCTCTACAATCAATAATCAGAAAGGCTTCTTACCAGACTGTAAAACAGCACCACCTACTGGTATGATGGAGCACAGCAACTCCTGGTGCTCAGTCCAGTCCACCAATGACAGGAAAATACAAGCATTGACTGCAAACTCTGAATTTAACCATCATAAATACAACAAAATAAATATTGGAATGGAGTCTTTCCAGTAAATGGGGAGTGTGATAAGGACATTTGTAATAAATCTTGTCTTCTTTGCAGGCTGGGATCCGTGGGATCTGGTTAGCTCCCAGACTCTTGCAACATGAGGGCATCGTGTTAATAAACAAGATTTCTTTCTGTTGTAAAATACAAACTCACAATTTTCTTTTTTTTTTCTTTCCTTTGTTTTAAAAACATTTTAAGAAAACTAAACCAAAACCAAAGGCATGATGAATTGCTCTACCGTCCATGAACCTCACATCTTTACTGATGCGGTTTCTTTTCTAACTTTGTGCTGATGAGTGGGACGGTGGCTCCTCTGTAGCATAAAAACACAAGACGCCAGAATTCAGACCACAGGACATTTGTCCACTTTAAGTGATCCAGGCGTGCTTAGTTTTCTTTGCATTTACACTCGTGTGTCTAAAGAAAATAAAGACATACATTAGATCAGAAATCACTCAACTCAGAGGGTTTCCTCTCTTACTGGCTTTTTTTAAAAATTATTATTATTTCTTTATTGCTGTGAAGCACTTTGGAATAAAAGTTATAAAAAGTGTGAAAGTCATAACTTGTATATTCTCAGTGGTTTTTATTTGATTGTGTTTGAGTCCATAATGAGAGTTTTAAATGTAGAGGACAAGGATCAGAGCAGGTCCGTGTGTTTGATGCCCTGTTCCGGGAAAATAAATATATTTTTCTATAATTGAAGTATAAATGGAAAAAATAAAAAAACGTTTTTAGGGAAGCTCCGAGTCTGAATCTTGTGAAAAATAAATTGAAAATCAAATCAATAAAAAGCTTGCTCAATCTTCAGGTAGGTGAAATATATACGAGGATGACACTTCTTCGTGTTTCTCATCCACGGAAACACGATCTAAGTTCTAGCTGGTTGTAAAGGTGACTAACCAGGTTTTCGAAGGATGTATAATACAACAACAAATGATATAATAGTGGAGAAATAATCCACCAAACACAAATTTCCTTCAGTTAAATATTATTCAACTTCGTCTTTTATATCAACTATGAAGTGAAATCATCTCTGAAGGAATTAAAACCATTTTAACTATTAAAAATGAAGAGACAGGGGAACTTTACAATGTACAAGTTTATTTTTAATCAACTCTTCAGTGGTTGGTAGTCACAGCACAGCTTGCATGTTTTAAGCCACACACCTATTTTACAAGATGACAGGAAAAATAAAGAAACAAACTAAATCTAAGCAGAGATGGCCATCGGTCCATCTGCAGTAACTTTTACTAAAACATCCTTAAAAAGGCCACTGAAATGCATAAAATGTCAGATGAATGGAATATTTGATGGTGGCGCTTTGCTTTGACCCGACATCTAGATTCCTCACATGGCATTGACAGTGCACGTAGACATGGTAGAGCGGACCGGGTTAGCATTTCCTAATATATTTATTTTATTTCACTTATTTATTTTAGTGACAACACCTTGGCTATTATACTACAACTAAAAAAAAAAAAAAAAGAAAACAAGATTAACAGCACTCTGCCAGATACAATCAAAGTAAAATGTAGTGAAAAGATTTTTCTTTTTAAATCTCACAAATTACGTGATGCTTATTTCAAATTTAGAAGGAAAAAAAAAAACACTGAACACTGTCGGCCGTAAGAGGAGAGGCTTTACTGTTCTCCCTCTAATGTTTTGAGACTATAAAAAGAACTAAATAATAATTAAAACACACCTTTTTGTCCTCTGGAATTTGTATACATTTTAATAGTAACAGACGGGAACCATAAATGCATGCCATGTGCTGGTCTCAAACAAATACAGGTATATACAGCATCACTCAGTACCTGCTAAAAACAACGTGAGAAATATAGAATATAAACTGGCTACAAACAAAAAAAAGGAGGAGAAAAGTGAGCGCTGGAAGCAGTGGAAGAGTGAAAAAAATCCTACCTGCGATGGATTTATTAAAGCATTAAAAAAGAAAGAAAAAAGTAATGCATATTGCACATACAGTGAAAGCTTAAATTCCACCAGGTCCACCTCGATTCGCTAAAGCGACATTTCAAAAATGTTTCCCTCTTGGGGGAAGAGGCAGAGGGAAAAAAAAAAAAAAAAAAAAAAAAAAAAAATTGGGGGGAAATGAATGTGTGCATATGGATAAATTAAGGGAAATGTAGCCACAAGAGCCGATATCAGGCAGAAGTGGCACTTTAAAAAGGAGGGGAAGGATTTAAGGAGGGGACAGCAAAGCACACAACACCTACACAGGTACAGGAAACAAAAATGAAGAGAAATGGTGGCACGAATAAAATCAGGTGCTGGATAATATCTGTTCTTCCGTGATAGCCGAGAGAGACAGACAGAGCGAAGAGATCGATGCAAGTGTTTCTTTTTCTCTTTATGTACAACTAAGGCTTATTGGTTAAATAGTTTCAGGCGTCCCCGCCCACGATGCCCACATGCTGATCACAACCCTTTCTCCTTGTTTTGCTCTGTAAACTCAGTGGTCTCTATCCAGACTGCAGCCGCGCCATCGCGAGGATTACAGTCGAGGAGGTGCAGCGGATGGATGGATAGATGGATGGATGCCGTGGAGGAGCAAAACAAAACAAAAAATAAAGGGAAGATAGGGAAAAAAAAAAGCAGGAGTCTTGTCTTTGATGTCTGTTGCAATTAATATCTAAATGTGCAAATCCATTAGTCAGTGGCACGGGGGACTAGCGGGTGCAGGGGGCGGGCGGGGGTCTGTTCTACTTGGAAAGCTTGCTAATGACTCGAATGAGCGCTCCGTTCTCGTCCTTTAGTCTCTGGTTGTCTGCTTTCAAGTCTGGGAGCATCTGAAAGGGAATGGAGGAACAGGAGACAGAGAGAAGGCTTAGACACGTCTCGACTCGACACCAGTTGGTTGAAAAACCAGTCAGACCACTTTCACAAGCTTGTTAATTGCAGCCTGGGAGTCACACAGCATCTCACTTTAAAGATACAACAACAAATAAAGTCTTTGGTCCGAGTAAAGAGGAGAAGCGGACACACCACAGAGCAAAGATCCTGAACAAGCCATGCAGAACCTGAGCGGCCGCTCACGTCGGAGCAGATCCCGTTTCAGATCCGGTTCCTCGTGGAAAGGGTTTCACGGGGCTTCTGCTACAGAACAAAGTCCATGAAACTGCTCGTAGGTGACGTGAACGAGCTGAAGAGTATTCATTTTAAGGAAAACGCCGTTCACTGATCTCCCAGTCACATTTTTTTTAAACTACAAAACTCTTCTGTGTTTCTACCAACAAAGCAAAACAGAAATAAAAACAAAACAATGATTTCCAGAGCTCTTCAGCTCACATAAAACAGCCTTTGGTGAACCGCTGTCCATCTTTACATCGGAGCGCACAATCAGCTCATATTTTGGTGAAATGTCTCAGTTTCAACATCGGCCATGTTGTTTATATTCTACCAGGAATATAATGTGATGAGACCTGAATTCTCTATTTATTCACCTTTCACGCAGCATCGGGGCTTTTGGATTTGGGGTGTATAATGACAACCCAAAAACAAAGCCAACCATAATTACGTAACAGAACGAGGCCATCTTTGTGCTGTCTGGTGTTTTCTAACATCAATATAACGAAAGGAAGCTAAAATATTGCTGTCAACAAAAATAGTTTAAAAAACATTTTTTACCCCGAATCACAAACTTCAGGATTTCAGGAATGTTAATTTTATCTAGCTATTAATAATAATATTTTAATAAACTACCATCAAAGTTTAATTAAAGTAAATTAAAATTTACTTCCCCACAAAGACGTGCCATTGATCATCCCAGTTAAAGACGCGCTACTATGAGCTCAGCCCCTTATTGACGGCTAATCCAGCATTCATTCCTGCACTGACATCTCTCCAGCCAGTAAAAGACTCGTCTTCTCCTCTTTCTGCCCCTTTTTCTTTTCCTCTCTTCCTCTGATAATCTTCTTACATTTCTTTGCTATTTCAGGCAAAGTGTGAGTTTATATCTGCTTGCTAGCCGGTGGCGTGGTGCGTAAACTTAAACTTCGCGTGCAGAACGGTGTGATGGGACCAACATTGTATTGGCAGGAAGGATGTTGAACCTCACACGTCCCCACGTTTAGACCAAAATATGAGCTGCAATAAGTGAATCTGTGTCCAGGCAAGTGCTCATTTATTTCCCACAACGACATGCATACGCACGTCTTTAATCGGACTACTGATTGCGAGAGCAGCAAACACTACGACCCTCTGAGGTTTCACCTGAACTCGCTGCATTTCTGCCTGAAACTGAACACTGACATCAAATCCTGATCCTGACTGAACCAGGGGCCAAAACTGGAGTTCAATGCGCTCGTCTGAGCACGGCAGCTCCAATATTTACGCCAAAGTTTCACAAGTATGTTGGGTAGTGGGGGAGGGAAGGGTTCAGTCTTTGACGATTGGGCCCAAAAGAAGTTGATGCTACAGGAAGCCACTTCATGCAAAGAAGCCAAGACAAGCCAAACTGAAGAAATGAGCTCCCTCTGAGAAAGCACCAGACTAGAAACCACAAAGAGGACACTTTCCTTTGCAGAGATCCGGCTGTTGGTCCAAACTTGAAATCCAGGATCTGTTCACTCTTTTAAACACTTACCTGAGCCTCAATCCTTTATTAGTTTGGCATATTTAAGAGGTTTTAGCTCACACGGGTGTGGAAAACACCTGGGAGACAGGTGTGCACTGCAAAGGAGAGTGTCCTGTAGTAAAATCAATAAACACACTCCCCAATCTGAAAACCCAAATCTCTGGGGAGGCAGAGGAGGGGGCAGAAAGCAAATCATGGCTGGGCGGCTGGACACCTGCCTGTCTACGGGTGCGGGGCGGAGCGCTAATGGAGCATGAGAAGAGTGGGGTTGGGAGGGGGGAAGGGAGAAGAAGAAGAAGAGGAGGAGATGGTGGTGGACAGACGGACGTGGCTTAGAGGTCGACGGTGGGCAGCTGGCTGCAGGCCGACTGCGAGAGCTTCGCCACCACGCGGGCCAGGGCCCGGTTCTCAGCCTGCAGCCGCTCCTTAACCTGCCGCAGGGCCTGAACCTGCTTTACCTGGGGGAGGTTCTGCAGGGGGGGGGGGGGACAACAACCACAACAGGGGAGAACAAGGAACAGAGATGGGGGGGTGGAGAGTGAAAGTGGCAGAGGAGGAAGAGAGAAATGTGTTTCAGTAGAAAAGATGAAGGAAAGACAGGATAATATAAATGAACAGAGGGGTGGAGGAGGAGGAGGGGGGAAACAGAAGAGGAAGATTGTTAGAAAATGGGACAGATTTTGAAGACCAAAGGAATGATTAGGAGCGTTCCGGTTCAGCATGATGCTTGTAGATAGCATGGAAACGTGACACTGATAACATCAGCCAGCTAAGACCTAAAAATAAAATCTTGTTATCACAGTGATGGAACAGCATGATTACGAGGAGTTTTATGGATGTTTTGAATCAATTTTCCAGAAAAAGAACAGTTTAATGTGATGTCTCAGTACAGAGCTGATGGTCATGGGCTCTACCAGCGGACCACATTAGCTCATATAAGGAGTAAAATGAGGAAGAGCAGGGCTCATCATCTTCATACAGGATGTCTGGATTATTACTGGAGTCATGTCCTCCCTGGAGGGGTTTTAAGTTTTCTTATCTGTCCAAATCTGAGAGGATTTTTTCAGTGTCAGAATATCAAAGTGTACATTTACAGCTGGGGCTAAAGAAAAACAGAAAGGCAGAATTCTGAGCAAGAAACCAACCATAGCAGTGGACAGGGTGGCGCTGATGATGGAGGACCGGACATTTACAGTAAAGTTTGGACTATAGGTGCATTTGCATTTACAGGCAGATGCTTCAACCACGCCAAGGCCAAAACTACACGAAGAAGAGCAGCTATGAGGAGGGCCACATAAAGACACTTTAACTGACTAATACAGCCGATACTGAGGATGTCACGATTACTCAATTTCACAACTGATCGCGGTATTAAAAGCCAGGATTAATTGATCGTAAAGTTCCCTAATCACGATAATGTCTGAACCGCATCTTTGTTTCTGTTGGATTTGTTAGATTTCTGTGGTTCTAGAAAAAAGGGACATGGTGTCGTTGTGGAGGCGACTCATCGGCCTGTAAAAGATAAAAAGTTTGCAGTAAAACCTGCAGGTTAACAACCAGCTTGGCAGGAAAAAGTAAAGGTTCACTAACTGGGTTAAATCAAGTTAATGTTTGTCAACTCGTGGAGTTTATTTAACGAATAATGAAATAAAATCATGTAAAAACAACGATCACATTTAAAAGGACTAAGTAGAGATAAAATCCAGGATAAAACAATGCTTGACTGTGTGGGTGCAGCTCTTTAGTTTTATGTGGACACACTTTATGTATAAAAACACTGTTTTAATGTGCAAACGTAAAAGAGGGTCGGCTTGAAAAGGTCTTGCTTCTGCATACTCTTCATTAGAGCAACAAAGATGTAAAGAATTCGTTTTCCTTTCTTGCTTTGCTTTCTTATGTTAAAACAAACTTACTCAACCTAATAAAACTAAAAGAAGATTAATGAAATGTTATTGTGTCATTTTCTACTGGTGTGCAGCTGGGGTTGGACCCGCAGTTTATTCTCATGCGTTACTGAGTTTCTCTGTTCCAGCGTAAGCGACTCGCCAGGAGGTCGATGCCTTGCTGGCTGTGTAAGGGGCTGGAGAAAAAAGCCTATTTTATTCCACATGTGACCATTTCCACTGCTCCTGTATTACTTGCGTGTCAAACAGCAGCTGTTCCGCTAACAGATGGCTGAAAGTCAAAGCTAGCTAAATTCTCTACTCAGGTTCTAAAGAAACGTTCAGAAACATTTTTATGATGCAGTTTCCAGAAAGCAGCCTCCCGGGTTCAGGTCGAGGTCTTGGACCTTTTCATCCAGAGTTATGGGCTCGACACACAGGAGGCGACCAGCGACAGTGTGTCGAGCCCATAACTCAACAAAAACCGAATGGTTTGGATATTGGACGGAATTCTGACATTTTCAAAGCAGTCAGTGTTGCCAGATTGGGCGGTTTTCCACCCAATTGGGCTACTTTTTAATCACACCAGGCGGGGAAAAAATGAATTGGGTGGGTGGATGAAATTTGGGCTGCTTTTGCCCACATGTGGCGGGTTCTTTTTTATATTGTGAAAACGGCACAACACACTAATTTTATGGTAGAAAAAGTAAAAATATAATAAATCAATAAAACTACAACAGCATAAAAACAAAATTCAGTGAAATATTTGAGTGAGGAATTGTATTGAAACAGCATACTTTCATGACAACTTCCTGTGACGTCAGTACAACAGACGAGCTAGCAGATGGACTGAAGCTACGCTGTAAGCCCGAAACACGTCGGGAAAGCGTTTTCCCAGGTGACGCTGCTAAAGGCTGACACCAGAAACCACTGGGATTACAACTTCTTTCCAACCTCATGGGTGTGCGCCGTTAGTGGGATGTGATTATCTAATAGCCAGCTGACCTGGGTTCCAGTGAAGGTTTTAGCATTTTTTAAAGCTAATGGAAAGACTGAAGCTGATTTATTATCTAACAAACATGATCCTATTTGCACTGCGAAACGTCTTTTTTTGAGTGTTTGTAATCTATGATCAGAAAGCTGCTGTTCAGCCGCGGCCCTAGCAACAGTGTTTTATACATAGCAACGGTGTGTTTTGAATGATTGATTTTAAAGAAAATGTCAAATATTAAATTAAAAAAGTAAGTTACTATACAGTTAAAAAAGACAATTGTACACCATATACTGTAATGCACATGCTTTTCATAGCTGTTTGCACACTTAAAATCTTCAGATTATTTCCACCTTCATCCACAGTTTTTATATGTGGTTGGGTAGTAAATTATCTCGAGCTTTATACACTATTATTGCTGTTTGCAACTCCACCAAATTACAGAATTGTAGTATTTTTAACTTCTAAATTATGAGATTTGTCTGTTCCAAATATCCAACTTTGCAGACGACCCTTATTACGTTTTTCTGTTGAAGGTGGTTGCGATGTGTGTAGCCTATCTGGATTATTTACAGAGCTCTTTCTTGGTTGTGATTATATATTTATTTACCATTTCTCTGTGGTCATTTGATGTAGAAATGAAGCTCTGGATACTTATGAGTGTTATCTGGGGCCTGTATAATTATTTTACGGGTTTACACGATTGTCTGACAACTTCCTGATTCGGGCCGGTTTTTATTGGACTGGGCTGGAAACTGTCGATCTCATCTGGCAACACTGAAAGCAGTCCGTGACAGACGAGACATGAAGGCTGAAGAGTCGGGACGATTTAGCTCGAATTGACGGAAATCTTGCCGCTGACTGGGTTCAACTTTTTCTTTTGTACAAGAGAAAGTTCAGCTGATTTTAAAAACTAGGAAACAACATGGTGAATACAAAATTTGATGGCGGACCTCGAGGCTGATCCAGATAAATCCAGAACCTACGTTCCGACAAATTCACCCTGGTGCCACGCCTTTTCATTTACATCTCCAATATCTTTGCGTAAAGTAACGTAAAGTCTAGGAAAGCCAGATACAACTAAAATGATCTGTTCCTCCATGTTGGAAGTGTTTTCAGACCGCGCAGTATAGCCGGCTCTCATTGGTCAGTCAATGAAGCCCCTCCCTGATTGGTTGTGGTGCCATGCAACAGCAACAAAAATGGAACATTTTTCTATTTTCTAGTGAATGTGTCTACGTGAATGAGCACAACATTTCACATGCGCAAATGTCGCCTGTCGCTTGGCTGGAGCGACGTTGCCTCCCGTGAGTCGAGCCCGTTAATGTGGAGGACTTATTTATTGTAGTTAGAACGAGACTTTTTGGTTACTTTGTTGTTTTTTTTATTATTTTGTAATGTTAATAAATAAAAAACCTTACAGAGCTATGAGTTCATGTGATTATTGTGTTGGGAAATTAACACATAATAATCATTATAAACGTAATTATTTCTCTGTCAATCGTACCAATCACAAATATAATCGTGACATCCCCGGCTGGCTCCGCCCTCTGAATCCGAACGGACCATGTGAATCAGAATCGAACAATTTCTGTAAATCCGGTGCAGCACCTGACCCTCATCGTATCTTGTCTTATATTAAAGCCACTTTTTAATTTTTGGTTCCGATAAGTGTTTGGCTGCATTTAGAAATTGGATAGATCTGCTAACAGACGGACACGTCTACAACAGTTCAATCAATTCAGTGCAGCCTTTAGAAAAGCTGTCTGTCAGGCTGACAAAACTAAACATACAACTACTAAAATGACTCCCAACTTCTAGAAAACATATCAGTAATCAATCTTGGCAAAAAAAGGAAGAAAAAAAAATTGGGATAAATCAGGATCAATAACATTATAATGTGCTGTCTGTTAGTGCAGGTGGTGGTACCTTAAGTTCCTCCTCCATCTCAGAAATTTTCCTTTCTAGAGCTCTTTTTTCCTGTTGGGTGGAGAAAAGCATTTTAGCGCTGAACCCAGACATGTCAGAGAAACAGAGGAGCACACTTCAACGCAGCCTTTACACACAACAAGGAAAAAAGAAGGTGTGGAATATGGTGAGGGTGTGGTAAGAGCAAACACGGATCACACGCATGTCCTGTGAGGCGTCTGCAAGCAACAGCCAGTTCAGACCGAGGTTGTCAGAGATGACATTTCCACGAAGACAGCCATGAGTCAAGGAATCGGTCAGGCTGGTAATGACTCGGGGTGAAATGTCTGTTTTTGGATATTTTTTGAGGACATTTTGAATCCTAAAAGGCTGTGTTGACAAGTGACAAGAGTGATAAAATAGATGATAAATCCAGAGGTTTGAAGTCATGGCTACAAATCTACATCTAAATGAGTGAAAAAAGCTGAGAACACATGCACGGGTTCACAAAGCAGCAACTTAACAGATTACATTCAATTAATATCCTGCACAAAATCAGATCTGAAGTTAGCTTCTGATTCATAGATGAATAAAGGCCCATTCCACTGCTTTTCCTCAGACCTTGACCATATTAGATCAGGTCTTGTTTAACAACTACATGACTTAGGATGTTCAAATATGGACTGAAATATTCTACACAGCATGCAGATTTCCTCTATTTGTGAAAACACAAGTAAGGCTAGTTTCACAAGGTTTTCTGGCATCGAGACCACATAACAAACCCAGATTTAATAAATGCACGTGTAAAACACTTTGTTCCAGATTTGAAGAGTCTAAGTATAATAGTTGTTCCCTTCCATGGCTGAGCCATGACTGATAAGGACCTGGGCTAATATGGTTTAGAGTCTACAAAATTAGTCTTACTTGCATTTTCACAAATAAAAGTTTTAAAATTTTAAACGATGTTTGAATGAAACAACGTAGAATATTTAAATCCTGATCTGAAATCTGGCAGTTTTTATTATTTGCAATTTTTTTAAATAAAATCAGAGGTTGTACATCAGAATGTGTACCTGTATTATAATGAACTCAGACTTAAATACAAATTTTCAAGACATCACATGTCGTTAAAAGTTGCACACGCAGAGAAATGTATGCTATCCACCCCACCTGCAGTCACAGATTCTGATGGGTCACAGATTTTGGTGTAACACCATCACGTCCCTACCCACATGCACGTTCAACTTCATTTGTCAGAGCAACAGTGACAATGCCCGCAAGTACATATCAGCAGTGCAAAATATATAAGAGTACACAAGAGAGTGTATTTGAAGACACCCTGCTATTTTGCAAGTTCTCCCACTTAGAAACATGGCGGGTTCTGAAATCTTCATCGTAGGTGCATGCCCACTGAGACATAATCAAAAAAAAAATGTATGATTTTTTAACTATTTATTTGTATGAAACAGCTGCAAATAAGTATTTGAACACCTGTCTATCAGCTAGAATTCT
>JBAMHW010000026.1:23713878-23733041 GCA_037177495.1 Rhadinocentrus ornatus | reverse complement strand
TGTCTTCATTTAACTGTAGAAAATTCTCCTTCATCCAGGTGTTTATTTGCTCCAGACACTGACACAGTAAGTCTATTGAGCTGCAGTCGTCTGGTGACAAAGACACATAAAGTTGTGTATCATCTGCATAACTATGATAATTGATGCTAAAGTTCTGTAATATTTGACCCAAATGGAACATATACAAGTTGAACAGAAGAGGTCCAAGTACTGACCCCTGGGGGACTCCACAAGTCATGGCCACTTGCTCGGATTCATAGCTGCCGATCGTAGCAAAATAACTCCGGCCTTCTAAATAGGACCTGAACCAGTTAAGGACCACTCCAGAAAGTCCAACCCAGCCTGTGCAACAGGATTCTGTGATCTATAGTGTGAAACGCAGTACTGAGAACTAGCAGAACCAGGACTTGACCAGAATCAGTATTCAACCTCATGTCATTTAATACTTTGACCCGAGCTGTTTCAGTGCTGGAATGAGGTCGGAAGCTGGACTGAAGTTTATCAAGATTTCCACTTTCATTTAAAAAGTTATTAAGCTTATTTATTAAAGAGGTGTCTAGAGTCCTTTTCTTTAGGAGTGGCTTAATAGCAGCTATCTTTAGTGACTTGGGGAAAATGCCTGGTTAAAAAACAGGATTAAACTCTTTAACCACAAACAGTTTTAAATCTCTTCAGCCAGGATATTTTGGGTGGAAAAGCAGTATTAAGCCATTCTTTAAGTGTGGAGCATGCTTCTACACAGAAGCATGAACTCCGCGGAGAACGGAGTCTTGGCCTTGAGCAAAATGTGCTGCTTCAGCCCACCTTCCTTATATGGAAAAGTTGCTGGAGCTCTCGGGGCTCTGAAACAACCCTGCCCAACTCCAGCTGCGACAGGTGGCTTATTTCAGCTCTGCTACAGGAAGACATGCACTGGTCCCCACTAAAAACACATGCAGTTTGTACAGCAATGTCTGAGCTACACCAGCTGAAAAATGGACTGATTTCAATAAATATAAATCCCCGGGGAGCACCTCGCCCTCCACACGGCCCCTGACCTCATGTTTGCGACCTGGAAATAGTTCAGTCAAATATCTGAAAGTTCCCCGAAGGACAGAGTGTGTGTTGTCACCTGCGTCGTTCGGAGCCGGTGACAGTGACGGTGCCGGTGGTGGTGGAAGAAGTGGTGGTGGTAGAGCCAGTGTTTATAGTGGGGATGACCGCAGCAGACTCCTTCTCCTTTTCCCTCTCTGCACTCTCCTCTGAACAGTACCTGTTAACAGAGACGCAGTGGACAGAAAGTTAGTCTGTCACTATGTTTTACTTCAGCTGCTTTCACTTAGGCTCATTTTCCATATTTAAAATGATTAACTCATTTGAAATAGGCATCCTTTTTTATTTCCAAGTTATCTTTTACCACCATTATTTATTGTTTATATAAATACGCTATTCTTTAAATTTGAGTCAAAGAAAAGTTGTGATCAGAAGTGACAAGGGATATGCAGTCCCTTTCCAGTTTCCTTCTCTCAGATTTTTAATTATATTCAAGTCATTTTGCAGAATTTTTAAGGCATTACTTGAGTAGCCTTGGACAGGGTTTGTGACTTCTGATCTTTGGAAGATTACAGCGGTGTCTAATTTTCAGCTGCAGGTGTAAAAACCTGTACCTGCTGGTGAAACTGGTGGAGCCAGTTCGAGTGGAGGAGGAGCCCAGGCTGGAAAACAGGCCGCGATGGCCTGTGGGCGAGGTAACAGATGAGGAGGTGGTGGTGGTTGTGGAGGAAGGCGTGGTAGTTGAGGAACTCGAGTCCTCGTGTCTTCTGCCAAAAGAACCGCTGCGAGATGGAAATTAGGTAAATTAGACACAGTGGGATGAAAGTACGACTTCAAATCAACAGCATTGAGATTAGCAACACAAAACAAATCTGTTGTTTTTTTCTCATTAACTCGTCGTGTTGGATCTTACATGGTCATACATGTTCACATAACAGATAAAACCAGAAAATACTCAGAACCAGGGTGGGCACTCCAGCAGAGCAGAGACGCAGACAGAAAGGAGCATTTGGGTGTAAAGACAGCTGGTGTACCTGCGGTAAATGCTGTAAGACTGGTAGTGGGAGGCGGGCGGCTGCCAGGGTTTAGTATTATAGGTGTTAGGGTCCAAGCTGGAGGTTGACGAAGACTTGGCTGGCACATCCCGCGTGCTGCCGCTCCGCCCTAACGCTAGCGTGTGGGACGTGCTAGCGTGTTGGCAGGCAGGTGAGCAAGAGAGGCATGTTAGGGGTGGAGGTGTGCACACACAAACATTGATAAAACTACAGGAAACATACATATTTGAGTATTGAGCTTTGACACACTACTGGAGCATTCATGGCACATGGATGTCATTAATCCACTGAATTTATATCGTTTTAAGAGATAAACACAAGACTAATTTTGGATATTAAAACTTTCCCCAGTTTCCTAAATGAATCAATATAGAAAAATGTTTTAAAATGTCTAATTTGAACTTCAAGGCCCTCTTAGTTGAGAACATTAGACGTCAGGAACCTGGAAATGCAAGAAACAAGTTTCCAAGCAGCTCATAAGCACCATTTATCCCACATGACATGAATGCAGCTCAAGTTCATGTCAAGGCTGTGTGTTGTAAACAAACCTGAGACTCTGATTTATCTGACAGTATCTAAGCTTGTTAAAACATCCGAGTGATGAACGGTAGTGACACAGCAACTTGACAGGACATGTACAGTTATGCAACAGACTGTGGCTGTGATAGAGGCGTCGGGCTGATTTGCACAGCTTTCTCAGACGCTGCAGCGAATGGAAGCATGTACATAAATATCTGCCTATACAAAACTGAGAAAAGCCCCATTGTGCAGTAGTTTAGATCCGAAGTTCTTGTTATAAATCGATACATCAAAACAGATGGAGCTCTAGAGAAAAGATTGGGAAAAAGTACAGCTGAAGCTAACCTGCGCTGGTAGCTGGATGCTCGGTTGGTTGAGGCGCTTCCTTCGCTGTTCTTCAGGTCATCATCCCAGCGTCGTCGGGTGTATGAGCCGCTACGTATCAGAGCAGTTGAGTCCCTGGGGATCCATATGCCACAATAGTACCAAAGCTCCCAGTAATAGATTCCCCTTTATACCTTATTCTATTTTGCTCAATGAAATTGTCTACCCAAAACAAGATTTCAATTACTGCTACACAGAGCATCAGAAGCTCCTCATGCCAAAGCATGTTTGCACAGAGCCACAGCTTTGCTGCAGGGGTTCACCTGTTTTCTTTCTCGTCTATATCTGAAGTACTGGCCAATCTCCTGGGGATAGTCGGGGCCACGTAGGCAAGCCGAGTTCCTTTCTCTTTTTCCTAAAGAAAGAGAAAAAACAGGCTTCAGTTGGTGAACATTACCACCAGATTAATATGTTAAAACATATTTTAGCTGAGCTTTTTAGCTGGTCATTATTTGTTTTAATGCTCTTTAACCCCTTACCCCCAATTTCCACCGTGTGTGTGGCGTTACAGCTGTGCCGTGGACTCCACAGCAGCCTTAGCTGCTATTGGCGGCCGTTTTAGTTAACGGTTTGGCTCCCACCGGGCACTGCGGTGTGTGACAAAAGCGTCCCACAAGCGCTTGTCGCAGCTCTCTGCTAAATATGTGCAGAGTCTGTTTTTGACCGAGGACGCGTCCAGAAAGCGTCAAACTCAGCAGTTCAGATAGGGCCAGACAGGAAATCAGACACGGGAGCAGTGTAAAAGCCTCCGGTAATTTTCAAAATAAAAGCCCCCATGCAGATTTGTGCTCCTTGAACCAAGTAAACATTGTGTGTTTAACCGGTCAGGGGGTCTTAGTGGGTTCTCTGCCCCCCAAATCACGGGCAATGAGACGTTTATCCTGGAGGTGGACAATCACAAAATTCTCCTGTGATTTTGTGATCTCGTGGATCCAGCTAGGCGGACCGGACTGGCGGGCGCGCCGCACCAGACACGCTCCCGGCGTGGATTGACGCGCTATGACAACGAGCAGAATTTCGGCTTCTTCTGCTTCTGGTTCAGTGAATCCTGGTCGACTGTGATGAAACTTAATTTTCTGCTTGAGCAGAGATAGCTGTGTACATGCGGAGAGGTGAGCAGCTGGGTCTATATTTTGTGTTTACATCTTTTTATGGAATCTGCTTACCTGCAATTTTAATTGTTTGTTATTTTAACTGATTGGTGATGATAGACATGGTTTTATTGGGCTTTTTTCTGGGATTCTGTACTTTTAGTGGATACCAAACGTTTATATATTCACATAACATACCTGATGTTACACATGAAGGAATAATCATGATATCTCTAGAGGAAAATATAGTTAAGCTGCACTATATCGCCACTGACCTTGTCTTTCTCTTTGTTGTCGAGGGATGAGGATAGACGAGGGCTTGAGGCCGAGCGCATCACCCCCGCAGTGTCCTTCTCCCTCTGAGCCTCCTTGGTGGCGGTGATCTCGGCGAGCGCCCCGTAACTGCCCGTCTTCCTCAAACCCAAACGCCATGACGCCGGAGACTCGTCTTTCCGCTCCTCTTCCGTTTTAGCTGAGACCTTTCCAGCGGGCTGCACAACCTGGGTGGTGGGATAGGGCAGCGAATTAGATCCCACAGAATCACACATTTATGAACAGAAAGGTGGGGAGATTTTTAGTCATCTTTGTAAGTAACACAAACAAAAAAACAGTTTGGATTAATCCGCAAGAGCTGAAGTTTTAGTTCTTAAGGATAAAACCCATAAGAGAACATTTAGGAGTAACATCATGCGAAACGCATATATCTGACTTCATTACAGTACATGCTATTCTCCAATTTGAGACCATATTAATCCACAGGAATGATTTCTTCAACCTGTTGGGTGAGGGGGGTTGGGGGGTGACGTCCCATTTCTCATCTTTAGATTGACACATTTCCAGCAATACTTTAAAGATGGCAAGCAACTTAGAAAACACAACATCACACAGACACGATGTGAAAACAAGATTAGCGGTGCGTTTGATTACAGGTGAAAACAGCTTCACGTACTGATGAGTGATGGGGGAGGTTCAATAACCAACGGTAGGTTTTTCCACTGGGGTTGCTCAACAAGTAGATGACTTTCTTTTCTTTTTTTAATTTACACTTGAAAATATTTGGGTAATTCACATTTTGAGCATCTTTTAGGTTCATAAACAAAAGGTAAACATTTAGTTTACTTTAATAATAACTCAACAGGCCAGAAACCTCTAGAATCCTCTGCAAAGAGGCTGCAGATATCACGGGTTTCCTCAGCACGGAACACAACAACAGGCCAACCCAGGCTAGTGGAAAAACCTTGCATTACCTGGATATGGTCAGAGTGGTGAAGGGGAGGTTTTAGTGTTTGTTTTTTTAAAATGCACAAGTGCACTAAAGAATGAGAGAACAACGTTGGTGCACACCAATGCCTCACCATGGGTTTTTTGGGCACAAGAGCAATGCCAGTTTTGCGCAAACCTTGACGCCACAATGCAGGACAGCCTGGCTCCGCCACAGGCATGAGAGGAGTAATATAATCAAACTAAAGCCAACCAAGAAAGGTTGAGAAAGATGCAGAGAGGGAGGAAGACAGAGAGGTTGAAACAGAAAAAGGCAGAATAAGAAGCAGCAGCAAAACAAACATTTTATGGGCTTCAGAGCCAAGTCACACCACACTGTGTCAAACTTAGGCCCCTAGTTATGTTTATAAGGTAACTAGTGACCAGTTTGGACATTTTAAAAAGTTTACTCATTTATTAGAATATGTGGTGTGAGAGTATCAGATCTGGAAATTATTGCAAGAAAAAAAAGGAAAAGCAATGTATAGAAAAGACAAAAATGTGACTATTTCTGTAGAAGCACATGAGGTCATGTCGGCTCCGACGTTCGCACATGCTCACAGAGAAATCTGCCATGCTTGCTGTGGTTAAATGTCATTTTACCAGCAGAGGGCAGCAGAGCCACAAGTGAGACAACACCACCTTCATCATTAACATCCCAAGCTACAGCTAAAGCAGGAGTGTCAAACATACGGCCGGGGGGACAAAACCAGCTCGCCAAAGGCTCCAATCTGGCGGGCTGGACGAATTCAGTAAAAATTACGTAGAAGTCATTATTTATTTATCCACATGAGGGTGAATTTATTTGTTTCCAAGGCAGGGTGATAGCTTGTTCCATCTTTTCTGTCTTTCTGACTCAGTCAGTTCAAGTGACCAGGATTAATACAAACACGTGGAAATGTACACCAATGTACATTTCAAATACCTTACTCTAACCATAATGGGAAATACTAGATTTTTTAGTTACAGATATGAGACAGTGTGGATTCATTGTGATCTCTAAGTCGTAGTGCACATGTAAATAAGTATGGAAATGTGTTACAAGTAAAATAAAGAAAATGTGTAAAGAAATTAATTGTATTGAAATAAATATGAATAAAAATATCAAATATAAATAATATTCAAATGTGTAACTGAAGCAAAATACAGATTATTTATTTTTCCTTAAGAAATATAAGGTTGTTTATAATTCGTTTTCTAAAAGTACAGTTAACGCGTAAACATCTTGATAATGTTCTTGTGCTTCCTAGAACTGATTTTTTAAAGGTTATCATGCTTTATTTTACTGATCCAGCTCATTTCATATTAAAGAGTGCTGTACGTGGCCCCTGAACTAAAATGAGTCTGACACCCTGACCCAAACAGTGTTGCGGTAAACCACGAACATCCAGAATTTGCCAGCAATCGTCCCCACTATGCGGATCAGTGGTGTTTTCTAACATCACTGAGCTATAGATTAACTCTCATTCATAGAGTGAACTGTGTGTTACGGCCTTAAACGTAATAAGTCTCAACTATGTGTCAGTAGAACTTCATGTATAACAGGAGGGGCTGGTACAACATCCACCACGGCTCTGCTGCAGCAACTTCCTCAAAAGGCAGCAACTTCCTAAAATGTCAAGTTTTGTAATAATGTCAGAGGAGGAGAGAATAAACACCTGTTCACCATATCGTACCTTTTTAACTGGTGAAGTAGGAGTTGTCACCTGGTTAGTTGGGCTAGTTGGAGATGACACGCTGACACTTGTCGGGGTGGGTGTTGTGCTGTTGCTTACTGCGGCTGTCAGCTTGCTTTTATCTGGAGGGATTGAAAAAGAAAAAGTACGAGGCATGTCAGCAGCCGCAAACTGTGATTCCATATTTTATAAATAACATGCTTAACCCTTTAAACTCCAAGCCAATATTCTGCGCTTTTTTTTGTCCACCTGTTCTTGTTCTATTACGTAAAATGCATATAAAAGCTCAACCCTTTAAAGCACTGTTAACATAGGGACATATCTTTCCCAGGACTTCCTCAGTTGTCAGATTATGAGGCTAAAATTATGTAAAATGACATTGACGTAAAAAAACAACAACAACAACGCAGAAACTATTTCCATTTTTCCACTTTTTCCGCTACTATTTACCTGCTATCCTCACTAAAGCAACTCCAGCTCAGCCGTGCATCAGAAACGTCTTCTTGGCTTTATTCCAGCCATAGAGGAGCATTATTTTTCTTCTTTTCAGACACACATAGAACTTTCTGCTCACTGGTTGATCTTTGGCTGCTCCTGATTGGACATTACCATCAATTTAAGCTCTCTGATTGGTGGAAAGTCTGACAAGAAGAGGCTTCATCATCATCTCCAGGTGTTTAAAAAAAAAAATAATAAAAAAAAGCCTCTCAATAATATACTGATGGCAATATTTTGTTATTATGTAAATGTGATTAATAATGGTGTTTTCATGGATCATTCATTGTGAAATTCACATTAAACTGCTGGATTGTAAACATCCTGGACGAAATATAAATGCCTGGAAAACTTCTGTAGATCACCTACAGGGTAAACTATCCAACACGATTTACTCCACAGAGCTACACACTATCACTCCACAGACACTGATGATGACATAAGCTTGGGGGCGTCGGAGAGCTAGTGAAGCCAAAAGGTTTAAGCTTGACTAAATAAATGAGGATACACATCTACAGTTTTCTTTCCAGTGCATCTTTTTCTGATTAAGCCATTTAAAAAAAGACAAAAAATTAAATAATAATAAAAAAATACTAGTAATGGCTTAGAAATTTCACACAAGTCAGACATGCACAGCACCTGCTTCATTCTCTGACTCTGAATCCTCTTCCTCCTCCTCCTCACTGGAGCAGCTTGATTCGTCCTTCTTCCCCTCCTCCTCCTCTTCATCCACCTTCTCAGGCTCTAAGGTCTCGATGCGTGGAGCCGTCTTTTCTGGCTCTAGAAGCAGCGTTTCCTTGCTAAAACATACAACGTATAAAGATAATGATAACTGAGCACGCATTCTGATATTTGGGGGTTGCTTTTAAATTGAAGAATTTACCTCTTGAGCGGTTTCAGTGATTGGTTGTTATCCCCTGCGGTAGTGGTTTCAATCAGAGGAGATTTCTTAACATCTTTCTTATCACTCATCAGCTGGAATTAAGAAAATAAGACACTTCAGACTCTTGGACAGACTATGAAATCAGATTTTTTTTCAAAGATGTATCCAAATTCATTAAGTTGCACACACAAGATTTTGTTTCTTTTGTAGATCTTCCAAGTAACCCAGAACGTCTTCATCAGCTACATCAAAAGCAGTCTGGCCCTGAGGGAAAAAATAAACTCAAACTTAGGGCGTGCATCATGCTTACTGATAGAATTCCTCATAATGCCAGCTACTAACCATTTTATTAACAAGGTCCATGTCACACAGATTTTCCACCAGTATCCGACATGCCTCCTCTTTGCCCCAGTGTGCTGCTGCATGTAGAGGAGTCCAGCCATCATAGTCCTTAATATTTACATCATACCCTGCTTGGATTAAAAGCCTGCATTGCAAGGGATTTGGGAAAGGAGAGAGAGAAAAAAAGGAAAAACAAAAAATGGTTTCATGTGAATTAGAAATGTGGTTTTGTGAACTAATCTTTTAAGGTGCTGACAGGGTCCAGGCATTCAGACGTGCGTCAGCATTGTAACCCCGAGTCAGATTAACAAAATGCAGTCCAGACATTACAGAGATAATCTAAAAATCTAAGTTGTCCCTTAGTGAAGCTGGATGTCAAGTTGCAATTATGTGTCAAATATTTAGTTCAGTAATATGTATCTGGTAGTCGTGTTAAACATCAGAGTTCTTAGAGGCATCTAGAAAAAGTCTCATTTAACTTGGATTCCCGCAGCTTCTCTGTGGCATCATTCCAATATCTTCTGCAATGTCCCAGAATTTATTTCTGTCCAGAGTTGCATCAATTTTTCCTCCAAGATCTTGTACTGATAATGGCAGAGTCGGACCTCTGCATAAAAGCCTTCTGGAGTACATCTCAGAGATTCTCCATGGGGTTCAGGTCTGATCTCTGTGGTGGCCAATCCATGTGTAAAAGTGAAGTCTCCTGTTCCCTGAACCACTCTCTCAATCCGAGCCCTATGAATCCTGGCGTAGGCATCTTGAAATATGGCCGTGCCATCAGTGAAGATTCAGTATAGGCTGCATCACTTCATCCTCCTCTCTTCTTACCCTGGGAACACGGTAAATCTGGACTCATTAGACCACATTTCTTCCGGGCAGATGATGGTTCTCAACTATTCTTCCAGTTGTTAATGTGTTGGAGAGTACATAACCTAGTTTTAGTGGTTTCAGAATTTTCTTATTGTTTTTTTGCTTGATACCAATAATCTAACCATTCTAAATCAGATTAACATCTTCCAACATAGCTGTTTAAAAAATGAGAAGCTACTCACTGCATCAGTTGGGGTTAAATAACTGGCCGCAGCTGAAACATCATGCATGCAGTAATTATCCAATGGCAGGCATCTGTGTGCTTAGTTTGGGTTCGTCTGACTAAAGCCCTGTTTCCACTAAAGAGTCGGATTCAGGACGATTTGGTTCAGTAAAACCTGATCTCCGTTACTTTTCCACTGCCAACCACACCCTTACCTGCCTGGTAGGCTGGGTATAAGATGGATAGCGATAAATGTATCAGTTACACAATAGCGCAACGTCATAGTGGCAAATCGCCTTCCTTAAATTATAACGAAGAACGTGACACAGAAACAAAGGAGTAGAATGGTGGACATCCAGCAGTTTGTGTTCTTTCTTCTCGGCGTGTGGTTTTAACCAAAAATCTACCGTATATTTAAATAAGCACTACTAAACTCAGATTTTTTTTCTCACTGAGGGGCCTCCCAAAAAATAACGCCTATTCGGCATCCATCTTGCATCTTGTCTCTTTTCTGAGCTCTTTCTAGTCAGTAAAATTCAGTCTGGTGTCTTATCTCCTGCTTTGTACGTTTCTTTTCCCCCCTCTTCCTCCAAAAATGTCTTTTTGCATTTCTTTGATTAATCATCCACATTTAAAAAGGTCAGTGTGTTAATATCCAGTTGCAAGCATGCGACATGGCATGTAAAGAGACACTCAGCTGTAACATGACTCCTGGCTGGAACAAATTGTGATGTACAGTTTTCAGCCCCAGGACAGTACAAGGCAACGTCGGTTCCAAGAATATATATAATAAATGTCACTGTGCCACCGAAATTAATTAGAAACACAAAGTTTTAATGTCAGAAAGCTACATAGTACTACTTTAAACATGGCACTGCATCTTTGTTCATATGGCCGAGTTGCACAGGAAGTGACGATTCCATCAATCCATGGATTGCAGTGCGTCAAGCTCTAGCTTTTGGGGTCATGTCAGTATGACTGGGACCCCCAAAAAAGAAGGATGGGTTAGATCAGGTATTCTGGGACCTTCCCAGTTTTTGCCTGGCAAAATGCAAGCTGAACCCCTTGATGAAAACAGGCTTTACATCACAACCAGCTAGAAATGTTTTTGCAGTTCCACGTATTCTGTAAACCACCAGTTAAATCAGAGCTTACTTTAAAACCTCCACATATCCTTTTGCTGCAGCTACGTGGAGTGCCGTGCCTCCAGATTTTGCATGTCGGACATCTTGGATCTGGCCACTGTTGAGCCATTGCCGAGCATCCCTCAGCATGATTCTTTCCTCTTCTTTTCGGGCTGCCTCGATATCCACCCCTGAAGAGATAGAGAAAACAGATACAGTAAAACTGACATCCAGGGATTACTTGGAGTGTAGGAGCAAGCTGAAAGCTAAAACACTGAACGCAGCAGGAGAAAGCAGCACAGTTATATCAACATATTCATGAGATCTGTCTTGTATCCAAAAGGAAGGTATGTAAGTGTGCAGCGGAGAGAAAGTTAAACATATGAAATAGAGCACCAAGAAATTTTTTCTTAAGCCAGGCTTCTATGGAGAAAAAACTAGGCTACATTATTATGACACAGTCTCTAAACACCAGGGTCTCATCAAGCACATGTTTTCTTTAAGGGAGGAGGTTTGTGCCAATGTTCTGTCAATTTAACAATACAATCATGGCTGCAAACACACAGTTCAGCTGGTGAAGTGGGTCAGTATGTCAGCAATATACAATAGTGAAAACAGGCCTCTATTGTCTTGTTGACACCTGGATGGAACATATGATGGTCGGAAACTTTCTGCTATAAGACTCATTGACTCTTTAGCTTAGCATAAACTGCAACGTACAACGGTATATTTATATAAACCATTGAAAGGCCTTCCACATCTGCACATTCATTTATGAGAAGCTGGCAGGAAGAGAACAAATGATTCACCAAATTTTTACGAGCATAAAAAAATGACACTTTAAAAGTTCTTCAGATTTTTGGGTCTATATATATTAAAGTAAAAGCAATCCATACACAAGCTTTAACTGAGCAGGGCAAAAGTAATACTATATAAAGCAGGGCTCTGATGCTACCAACAATTTGTCTATGGTGACTAAAATGTGTTTCTTGGTCACACTGTCACAATGTTTGTTAGCAGGCTTAGCAAAGTTGCTTGTTTGCTTTTAGCACAACAGTAGATTTTATCTTATTTTACATTACTGTAGGTTAGATAAGATTTTTTTTTCCTGCACATCTGGAGTCAATGACAGAGGTGAAGGAGCTGTTATGAACTCACAGAACATACAATATTTGTACAAATCAACCTGCACTCAGTACATAAATAGTTTAGAACACAGGTTGTAAAAAAATGTATAAAGTTCAAAAAGCTTCAGGAATTAGTATTTACTTTACATTTAAGGCAAAATAATAATAATAATAATTTAGAGTCTATAAAGAACGGAGAACATTGCACCAGCAAACATGATGACGAGCGAAGATGATTCACACACAGTAAGTTGCTATGCTTTGCAATGCTAGCGCTAATTTCACGCGCTAATTTACGTTATCATATAATAAGAGTATAAACAAAAGCTACATTAAACAACAAATGCCACGCAGCGGTTGTTCTCTCTCAGTCCAGTGGTTCCCAAACTGGGGGGCTTGACATTATTGTTCTCAATGAAAAGGGGGCTCTGCAAAAAAAAGTCTGGGAACCACTGCCTTAGTCTCACTTAATAAATTAATTTGATGGTGATTTTGTGAGTTTATAAGGACAAACACACTATTCACTTGGCCAAAACATCATTACTGCAGGCGCTTTTGCTGACATAAAATAAAATGCTGCGATGTTGTTTGGCAACTTTGGGGTTTGATTGGTTGAAGAACCAGGAAGTAGTAAAGAGCTACACAGTGCACAGAAGTTATTCAGTCACAAAACTCTTATTTTGAAAGGAGAAAAGCTTGATGTCTGTTTATAGGGAAGCTACATTTTATTCCTTGCAACAAATAACACTTTAAAATATTTTCACAGAAAAAATTCCTAATTATGTAGCCTTTAATAAGTGTTTTGGTTTAGTTTTTTTCTGTTCATTTAGTAAAACTAACTGATACAATTCTTCAAATTTTTGTGTATTTCTTATTTTGTTGGCACAATTTCAACACTTAAGTTACTATTGCCCATTTAGTTTAATTGTCTTTTACCTTAAGCTGTACAGATCACAGAAATATGACACAAGAAATGCCACCACTACACACAAAAAAGTAGGCACAGGTGGACCCTTTCCACAGCTTTTAAAGTGTTAGAAAAATAGGTGACCTAAAGACGAAGAATATGAATCAAGTAGGAGGAAAAGGGCTTAATCTCTTACTTTTAATGGAGCTTGTAAAGCATAACACTTCTTCTGTCTATATTAAATAAAAAAATAAATAAATAAAACTTTACAAATGTAAATCTACTGGCAATAAAAATCAAGTTGGGACGCCACAATTTAAACTAAAATGGCCAATATGATACTGGGAATAGAAATTAAACAATACTGGCTGGACTTCCCAGCTGAGGGAAGAGCACATCCCTCATGTGACCACCGAGATAAAGAAATAAAGCAGAGAAATCAAGAATATTTGCAAAAATCCCTGCTGAGGAAAATACAAAGAAACACATTCAAATGCAGGTTAAAACCATCTGTGCGGTATCGGCTGTTGTTGGACACCAGAATCAAGGAGCGAATCTAGAACCGGACACTGCAAAGTGAAAACTATGAAGGCTTAGCTCTGATATATCTTTGAAGGGATAAAAATTAAATTACGAACCTACATAAGTGTTACACAACAGCTGGTTGCATAATGCTGCCTGCTACCTTTAGCATGAAGATCAGAGCTGCCCTCAGGCCAGCAGTGCCTGCACACATCAGTGGAGCTCCATCTCCAACTTCTTTTTCCTTTATCAATAGTTAAACAATTCAAAGTATTGTATAGGAAGTATTCAGCGATCTAGCTCTCCGAGGTCTGTGGCTGTTGGATGAGAAGAGTCACATCAGTGCTTTGCATCAGTTAGTGATGGCTGTTAGTGGAGGCGGTGCGAGGATGAAACCAGGCAGAGCATCTATGAGGCATCACCAAATCAAAGCTGACAGCAGCCAGAGGCCACGCCTGAGGTTTGGGTGGGTGCAAATCTCATCACCGTTATATAATATTACACAAGAGCCTGACGTGGTTGTAATTAGCACTTTATGCCTTATGTTTTTAATCACTTGAAGCTTGATTTAATACGGTTAGAGGCAGCCCTTTTTCCCTCTCAATGTTGCTTCAGGTACTAGATTATTCAATACTCCATATACCTGGTTCAGATGTGGATTTGTAGCAGTTTGAGTTGATCACAAATAAACTAAACTAAAGAAACTTATCAAGATGTGAATTTATTGTCTTTAAACTGGAATAAAAAAAATTGTGTTTTGGAATCCTAATAGAAATATAAAAGTTAAAAAAAAGCATTGCTGTGCTGTGGGAAATGAGACACATACTAAAAATCAGAAAGGTCTATTTATTTTATATTGCATCTTCATTTTACCATACTTGCGTTACAGTGTAGAGGTATGAGAAAAAAAACAAACATACAAAGTAATATACAAACAGGATACAGAAATCACACGAACGAATTTATCTTAAAAATACATTCGCAAAAACGTCCTGATTTGCTTCAGCTTAAAACTGCACAAATGATATTCAGAGCAAGAAATAATTTACTTCTAAATTAAATAAAGACTTCGTGATCAGAAAGACAAAGAAGAATGATTTAAGAGGGAGAGTGAATTTAAAAATTCAGCATGTCAAGACTACTTTAAAAAATTTGTGTGTTTCAGTGTTAAGAGATAAAACCATCTACCAGTTTAAAAGATGGTACGAAATGCAAATTTCTAATTAATATATGCTTGATAAGCAGAAGTTTAATCCAGGATCGTAATGTTGTTTGAAGTCAGAAATATTGGGGTGTTCTTCCATTTTTGTTCTGATAAATCTGCTATTTAGAGCTTATTTAAAGGGAAGAGAAATGGCTCAACTGAGTAGTGTGCTATAGAACTGAGGTAGGGACATACTTTAGCCTAATCCTTTTAGGCCTGTGAGGACAAGGAAACATAAAACTGTACATATTGTTTGTAGATGCTTAAAATAAACCATCTGATCCAAAACTAATCTGTCTCAGCTAGTGCAGTGAGGATTATTATACATTTCACGGAGACTGACAGATTTACTAGATGTTTCTAATAAGGCTTCTCTTAGTTTACCTTGATTAAGACCATGAAAAAAAATGCTTCAGAAAAAGCCAAGCCACTCAAACGTCATTCGTGACCGAGTGGAGGATCACCCTCTGGCCTGGGGCCAGTAACATGTCTGCAATGGCTTCTCGCCATAAGGGAGGGGCTTTCATCAAGAATGCTGTTGCTGAAAATAGTATGACCCGGCGTTTCACTTTACAGCCGTCACATGAGAGCTGACAACACAGCTGGATTAGTTTTCTATTATTATGTAAGGTTTTTATTTAGCAAGCGAGAAACAGCAGGTGACTGACACATCATGACAGTTCCTATGTACATGCATGAAACAAACTGGGCCACACCGGCTGTGTTACCTTCAGCATGTCATCAGAACCATAACAACAGTATGCTGGTAGCAGATTTAAGTAATAACTATTAAAAAGATCCATTGTTAAGCCGTTTAAATTCCCCTTACTCTTTGTATTGCATACTTTGCTAGAACTGATTGTTCTCTCACTACGGTCAGACAGTACAACTCCCCCAAAACCTTAAAACATTACAACTAGGAAGATTACTTGGTTGACAATTAACCGTGGTATTAACACATGGTATTAAACAATCGTAAAAATCATTCATCACTAGGCATAAGGTATTATGTCTGAATCATATTGGCAGATCAACACAAGTCATGCTTAGAAAGAAAAAGTTTTTTAGCATCCTGGTGTTAGCGCTTGTTTTTCTTTGCTATATGACAAACGTTTACTCAACATAACACTGAAAGGCAATGAAAAAAAACAGGGCGGGGAAAAACCACAGTTAATCTCAGATTTTCACTCTTATGTGTCAAACAGCAGCTATTCTGCTAAAGGGCAGCTGGAAGTTTTTCCTGGGTTTCTAAATTTGCTACTCAGGTTAAAAAAAATGTTCAACCATTTTTATAATGTAGTTTCTAGAAAGAAGCTTCCCAAGTCCAGGTAGAAGTCCTGTAGCCTTTTACATCTGTTTTCTCCGGGTAATCCACAGTTAATGTGTAGGATGCGTTTATTATTTACAGAGCAGAGTTGGAATGAGACTTTTTGTTTACATTACTTTCACTACATTATCTTATGTTAACATCAGAAGCCTATTAGAAGTTTTAATGTAATTTACAGTGTTTCTAAATTATATTATAATTACAATTATGAATCATTGTAATAATCATTACAACAACAGTAAAATTGTGATATTTGTCCGACCATAATTGAACCAAGAAATTTATTAAATGGGACATCTCTAACTACGACTCCTTTCTTGACTAGCTGTTTCTAATACAGTACCTTGTCGGTTGATCTCATTTTGCAGGAGCTCCTCCATTGCCTCCTCTTCAGCAATATCAAGGGGCGTCTCACCCTCGCTGTTCACAACTCCAACATTTGTACCCTGGCTTATCAGATACCTGGGAGAGATGAAAAGAAAAAAAACAAACCACTAATTAGACAGGTAACAGCTTTCTTCAAACATTTTTTTCTAATGGGGAAATCTAGTGATTCTAAAAGCTGGATTTATACTTGTGCAGCGTTGAGTAAGGTCGGATACGGCATAGGTCCACGGAGGGTTGACGCGCACCTATTCCAGACCTGACATGCACTGTGGATGTGTGGATAGCATCTTTTGTCTTTCCGATACAGATTCCAATACCTAGGGTTTAGGTATCTGTCGATACAGAGTCCCAATCAGATAATTATGTTATTTTGTTAAGAAGTTTATTAAATTTTATAATTTAAATAAATTTATTATACTTTGATGTATGATATTGTTACTGTTATTCAATGGCCTAGCATAGGTTAATCTTTAAAACATGAAATCTATATATCAGATTAATCACAGCTTACAAATTAACCATGATTATCACAGAAGAATTTCTATTAAAAACCATCCTGAAACAGTGAATGTTTTCCAAAGGACGGGGGCTAATCCATGACTATAAATTCTAGAACCTTGTCTGTTATTTTAGTGGCTTTCTTCTGCAAGTTCCTCACGTTTTTAAAAGCATTTGCTAGCATTTGTTATTGCTGCAGTTCATTGCGCTTTTCCTTTAAGGCAACAAACTCCTCGGGCGGATCACGTAATCCGGCTTTTACCCCGGTTGTTCAAAGCAAAATAGGATTGGATCACTCTGATCCAAAATCCCGTTTTTTCAGGATTACCAAATCCGGATTTCCAGCATGTAGATCAATGTGCGCTGCCGGCCATGTGGAGAACAACAACAAGTCGAAGAGAGAGTTTGCATGCTTTGCGAATGGAATTAGAAATTAAATGGAGTTGATAAAGGAATTTAGTGGTCTGTTTTGTTCATGTTCTCTTATGAAACTTGAAAACTTTTCCTTGACCTTTCTGTTTAGTTTGTACTGTTAATTTCAGTTATCTGAAACAGTTCCATCAGGCAGAAAATAAAAATATAAACCAAAACAAGCTGCTGATGATTTCACATCCCTCTTATGAGCAATGAAACAGTTAAATCTGACAAATAGTGATTTGATTTATATCGTGAAATATTGATATCGCCTGAAATAAAAAATAATATATGAAAAACTTCTATATCACCCAGCTCTGCATTTATGTAAATATTCTCCAACTTAAGTACCCGAATGAAAAATGGCTTTGAATATAGAAGCATCCTCCAAAAGGTATGCAACACTTAACCTTAAGAACCAGGTATGTATTCAAGTAAGAATGAAGTTTGTGAGCACGTGTTAAAAACTTGAGGCACGCAAGCCATCCAAGATGGTCTTTCTGGGGCAATAAAAACACTGAACATGCCACAACTAAGAAATAAAGAAAACAGGCATGTGCCACAACTGTGCACTAAGGTTTCCTTCATCGAGGAATGTTTTATAAAAGCATTGATTACCATACACTGTTCACTCTAAACTAAATGAATCAAAACTTTAATCTCCCTATATATGCATTAAATTATGTGGCTATTTAGTGATTTAACCCTTTATCTATTTGACTCCCTCCCTCCCCAAAGTGGTTAAGAAATTTAAACCATTCAGCATCTTGAGTTCAGCTGCTTCTAATTAAAGCTGTGGTGAGACTCAGGCCCTTCTTATTAGGCCAACGAACCACTTGAAAACACACTCTGTGCTTATGATTTCTATGCAAATTGAAACTGACTGACTACAATTACATTTCAACATTTAGTATCTTTTTTACTGACCTTTCTATTCTGCTTCTTTTATGTAGGTTTAGCTGGGTTTAACGGCTTTGTGGCCTGCAGTCCCCACCAGCACAGTTCTCGCTGTAGCAAATGAGGATGCTGGGATTATAATGGGACCACTGACAACTCACTGCCCACATGAGGTTAATGAGAATCCCCAGTGTGACATTATGTCTCCATTACTCACCCATATCAGCACAGCTACTTGACCTTTTCACTCACAATGTCACAACAAAAATGTCTTGCTTCCTATAATTCTTGCCAATGCTGAAGTGCTCATGAGGCCAGCTCAGCCCATAATTCTCTCATCTGAGACATTAATAATATAACGTATAAAACAAACAAACAAAAAAAAAAAACATTATTTTCCCCTCAGTTGGTTACAGTGTTTTAAATAAATCTCAAGCTGGGTTCCTGAAATCTTAACACCCGAGTTAGAGCTCACAGCATACTCCCAATATGCTGAATAATGAGAACCGAGCTACTTTATCTCCTTCAGACTGTTTAGATATCCTACCATAGCATCCCTGTCTTCTTTTCTTTGCCCAATATGCCATCTTCTTAACTGACAAAGACTTAAAGGTACAGCATGTTGTTTTTTTGGTATTTTGTTAGCAAAAATCAAGAATTGCTTTCATAACTACGTATTTTACCAAAGTCTAATCAATCGCATCCACATGAAATTGTTCTCGTAGCTTAGAATTAGATGTTTATAAAACATAGGTGGCGGCGCACCCAACTGGAGGCTGCCATGTTGCATTGCCATCTTTGAAAACAGTAGCTGAAAGGGGACAAACTTGTTAGCCTTGTGCGTTTTTACCTGCGAGTCCCCGCTGTTTCGGGGGGAGGGGGAGGGTGCTGTAAACAAGCCAACACGAGCGTGGATCATTCAGCTTGCCAGCTTACATTGAAATGTAGGACCATCTATACTCTTTGCCCGCGAGACGGAGGAAAAA
>JBAMHW010000026.1:23696922-23713778 GCA_037177495.1 Rhadinocentrus ornatus | reverse complement strand
AGCTACGTTGCTACAGTTTTCAGTTGTTACTCTTCACAGAAGTCACACCAGCAGGCGACCGTGCGCTTCTTTCAGACGTATTTTCCCAGAGCTTTCCCTCCTGTTTCATGTTTTATTTCATCTGACTTGTCAACGGGATGGGGGTAGTTGTCCTCCTTCTAGTCAGACTAAATAGACCAAAATAAAACCAGTTTCTCGGCGCGATTAAACACCAGAACCGCAGCATTCTAACGCAGAAATATCTCTCAGATTATAAGAATTTTCTATCAATACGTGGCCCACCTCCCTGGATAAATCAGCTGAAATACATGTTATTAAACACAGAGTAACGCTACAGCAGCACGGGATCTTCCTCTTGCAGTTCACTGCCCTGCTTTGTCTCCCTTCATCAGATGATCTCTGAGTCTGCAAGTCACAGAAACCCATTTCATACGATAACATTGGCTATTAGCAGTAGCTTGGTACTAAATACATGGAGGGCACGCTTGTAACTTATTGTCATAAAAAATAATATCTATGTATGGTTCTGTTCCTCATCACCTGACGGGACACTTGAATGATGAATCTCCGGGCTTCCGTAGTCGTAACAACGCTCTTAACCGGTGAGGCTCCAGTAGAGCACAACTCGGTTGCTTGTAATATATTAGCGCACCACTAGATGGGAGTAATTCTTACACACTGCAGCTTTAAATAAGAAAAAAAAACAACGTGCAACTCCAGATGTAGTGGGTGACCCTGATCTCTCCACAATAGATTACATAACTTCCATAACATGCGACTCATATCTGATTGGCTTTCTAACTGCAACCCTTTCAATGTTAGCTTCTTTACATAACAATTCTGACAAGCTAGCTGCACATTTTCTCAAGTAAAAATGCCCCAGCTGAATAAGGCGTGAACAAATCAGTTTAATTTTGTATGTCCACATTACCTCTAATGGGTTTTTACTTTTATGCAAAGTAAAAACACCCACTGTCCACATCAAAAAAGGGTATAAAAAAAAAAAGAGAAAAAAAAGTTGTTTCTCATTTGAGTAAACTGTGAAAGCGTGCAACAAGTACATGTTGTGTTATGTGTCCCTGTGTGCAAATCACAATACCGCTGTATAATGCTACAACTGGATAAGAGAACTATATTGAGTAGCAATACTGCTAGCAGCAACACAAGATGTCAAGCGGTGGTATGGAGATGATCAGAGAAGGCAGCATGTTGTTGAAAGAAAAAGAAAAAAAATAAATAAATAACAAGCCCTACATTAAAAACGAAGGGGAAAAAAACGAAGGGGAAAAAGAAAAAAAAGAAGAAAAACAAGACCCACATTAAAAGCCTTATTAAAAGGCAAAAAAAAAAATGCGATAAGAAAACGGAAAAAAATAAAAAGAATATTTGCAAACATAATAGAAAAGCTTGGGAATGAAAAATAAACCAATTAAAAACCAACTACTTAAAATTTATTGCTTGCCTAATTGGTAAGATATTGACACATCTTAGAATAAGTTTGTTGAAACAAAACAGGATGCAAGGATGAGTAACCATTAAATTAATCAAACCTGATGAAACTGATACGGTTTCTTAGAAACCTAAAAACACAGGCTGCCCAGAAATACTCACTCTGCAATATCTAGGTATCCACATGAAGCTGCTGCATGGAGAGGGATCCAGCCCTCATTGTCAGGCTGGTTGACGCTGGCTCCATGCTCCACCAGGAAGGTCACCATGTCAACATTGTCATCAATGCATGCCTTTAAGAAAGAACACAGACAGGAGGAAAGTAAGAACACAAGCTGCTTTATGTGTCTCAGTGATTGACAGCATCAATGGGAGTGTGTACATGTACATACTAAATGCACATACGCATACACACAAGCTTTTAGTCTTCCTGATGGATTGCCATGTGTGTTCCAAACTGTTAAAGGCAGCTGGAGCATTCCCAAAATACCTACACATAGCAGAGCTGCTTAAAATACTACATAGCACAATATTGCACATAGAGCCCTTGAGATGTTTGTTGTTGGTAATATTTACTAAAAAAAAAAAAAGTCAAAACCTGCTGAACCTAAAAGGAAAGACGCTCAAATAATCAAACATTTTGTGACAGATCAAGCCAAAACATTACTTTTATCATTTATAAATGATCAAATACATCCATAAAAAGCTGAGGTGACATGTCTCCACTGGGATTCATTCAAATCTGGGACTTCTACATTTGAATAACATACGTCATTGTTGAGTAATATGATGAACAGTCGATGGATGTCATGATTATAGATTTAATTGGTACAATAATCACACTTTTTATGGGTTTATAAATTTCAAAACACTAAATGTGTAAAATTGATAGTATAAGACTACTTATAGGTCGTTTAGAATAATTTATTTCTATCTTTTGATGCCAACATAAAATAATGTAGTGACACATTAAGGAAGCAAAAAGTCTCATTCGAACTAAATCCTCTCTGCTCTGTAAAGAATAAATAAATTCTACACATTAACTCTGGATTTCTCTCAGAGAAAACAAGATGAAAAACCTGGACCTCTACCTGGACTTGGGAGGCTCCTTTTGGAAACTACATTATAAAAATGGTTTTGAACATTTCTTTAAACCAGAGATTTTAGAAATCCAGGAAAACATCCAGCTTGTTTTTGACTTTAAGCTTCTCTATATAGCAGAGTAGCTGCTGTTTGACACATAAATAACAGTGGAAATCCAGCAACGAGACTATATATCTGAAATTAGAGTTTCTACTAAAGACCATTGCACACCAACAACAAAAGACGTATCGATTAAAACAAGATTGAGATCCATTTTGGTTTTTCACACCCAATTATTCAATATCAATATATATCGCAATATACTTTAATTCAATAATGGTAATATGAGTTTTGAACAAATTTCTGATATTTCGATATACATACAGTATTCGATTACAACGTTTTGCTGACTGGCGTTCAAGCCGAACAGAAAGAGCTGCAACACATTGGCTACGTAAGTGATGACGTACATCACAGACAGAGGCCTGACCAATGAGCCCCGACTAAGCCCAGCAGCAGTTTTTTTTTTTTTTAAAAAAGGACAAAAAATGCCCAGCAGCAGTTGGCTGTGCTCAGCGCAAGGTAGAAGGCTAGGCTAGGCTAGGCTAGGCTAGGCTAGGCTAGGCTCTAACGCTGCTAGTTTTAGCTACAAAACGAGTGCTCATGTCTATAAAGCAAACGTGACTGAACAAGCTGCTACAAGCGGAGAGAAAGCAGACCAAATAGTTGATGAGAGAGGAAAGACTAACTCGGTGGTACGGAAGTGGTTTGGCTCCGTGTCGCCAACTTAGCGACTTTGTGCCATTCGTTTTCACTCCCCTCTAGCGACTTTTTCCTGTTATTATTGGAGCCTTTTGGAGCCTGGCGCCTCCCAGATATTAATGTCTATTCATGAAGAGTGTGGACAAAAGTATTTAAAAAGTTTTAACTGTTGACATGTTCCAGACTCCTAATTAAAAAACAAATTACACCTAATAAAATTAAACTAAAAAACAAAAATAATATTGACCGAAGAATTTAGTTTTATTTTATTATTTTTTGCTTATCAGGCAACAGTGCATTTGAAGCATTTCCCCTCATAGAAAATGCTGAATCTGAAGATGAACCACCAAATGCTGCCCACTCTTTTTTTCCTGTTTATTGTAGCAATTCTGAGCACTTTTCTTTTTAAGCCTAGTTGAAGCAGCTTTGTTTAAATCTTTAAGAATAACATAATAAGCCCAAGTTGTAGTTTAAAGTTAAAGCTATTATTAAGAATGGTAAAATGGCGATTTTAAATTACTTTGTTTAAAGGCTATTTTAGCCTTGCTAAATACAAATTAATTTATTGTACAGTTTTTATTTCTAAAATGTTTTACTGAAGGAGTTTCATAAACTTGCTTAAAATCATTTTTAATTTTCCAGCATCTGTTGTGGGCATTTTTGTCGTTTTTTTTTAAGGTTTTTATTTTGTTTATATTGATATAGGAATTATATTGTATCGACCGAAATTAAGAAATTTTCATGATACAAGTTTTGGCCATATCGTCCAGCCCTAATGTAAATGACCATATTTAATGTCAATATTAAGTTAGGTAAACATTATCACTAAACCCAGTTACTGAACATTTACCAACCAGTATCTGAAACTTATGTTGGATCATAGGACTGAACTCAGCACTGCCCACTAGTGGAGGAATTGACCACATAACCATGGCAATGTAAAAGACGCATGGAGGTATGAGGTGGTATGCTTCAGATTCAGATAACATAATTTATCCCTTACCAGCAAATACATTTGCAGCTTACCGCAGACACCTGTCAGCAGTCAAAGTGCCATGTGTCAGTCAACATCAGCACACAGTATGCATGAGGTCGTTGGAATGAATATATTAAATAATCAACAATCAAACAATAAATACTAGTACAAGCTAAGACACTGTAAGCTCAGCTAAAATAAAGCAATCACAGAATAAATGTAGTTTAAAAAGACTGCTGTGACAGCTGAAGGAATAAAAGATTATTTTAAGGAGCCTGAAGGAATCAAAAGACTGATTGGCCAACCCATGGTGAGGATCACTGATGGTCTTTGCTTTCTTATGAAGCAACGTATGAAATGGAGGTAGCCATTTACATACGTGAAGAAGCATAAATGCATAAACACGTCTCTTCTGTAACTCAAACCAACACATTTCCACCAATATTTTCAGGCACAATCGTTATGAAAAATGACAATATTCAAGTAGTTTGTTGCCAATGTGGCCATTTCTGCTTATAAAGCTCAAGAGCAAAGCACTTGTGTCTAATTGCTGATTGCCACAAATGAATCAAGTGGGAGATCTCGGTTATGAAGTTGTGAATCATGATGTGGGAGTTTTTCTGACCCCCTAACATTCTGATGTTGACTTTGCACCATTATTGTGCATGCTTTATTGTTAAAGGTTTACTAAAGAAATGGTTAAATTTGACCCATTAAATTTGCATGACAGTTTAACCCTTAGGGGTCTATAGTCAGATAGGCATGCGTTGTATTTCTTTCAATATATTGGTCCTTTCTACACAAAAAAAAAAGTGATTTAATCAGCTGATTCTGCTTTGTGAGTTTTTTAAAATTCATATTTCATAATGTGTGAATCTTTGGACCTAAATTGTTAATAAAGTAGAATGACCAGGAAGCAGCGTTTGGCTTGCCTGTTTTTTTAAATTAATAATACATGTAGAAGCCAAATCATTTCAATCCCAGTCAGTATGCAGACGTGATGTTTTCAGGACAGCCTCAGTTGTCAGATTAAGACACTAACATGATGTAAAATTAATGTATCAATCGACATAGCAGCAAAGGCGGACCGAAACAGCTAAACAGAATTTATTACTTACAGAACTTTTACATAAATCATACTTAGACTCAAGCCTCATCTCATCTGCATATCATTCTCTTAGGTCTTGAAACAAATTTACATGTATACTATCCTTATTAAATTACCTCCAACTCAGCTTGTTTTTGGTGCCCCTGTGCATCAAAAATGATATTTCTGCTCTTCTCAGACAGACATTCAATTTTCTGCTCACGTGTGAATCTTTGGCTTCTCCTGATTGGACATTACCATCAATTTAGGCTCTCTGACTGGTGGAAAGTTGAACAGGAAGTGGCTTCATCATCATTTCCAGGTCTAAATAGAGGTCTCTTAGCAACATAGTAGTGATAATGATCTTTTAAATTTTTTATGAAAATGTGATAAATAACGCTGTTATCATGGATCAATGTGGATTTACCAGATAAGAGTCTCTGAATAAAACTACATTTAGTGGCTGGATTGTAAACCTCCTGGACAGGATAGAAATGCTGGAAAACGTCTGTAGATCACCTAAAGGGTAAGCCATCTATCACAGGTGCAGTACATTTTCCATGTAAAAGTGACCCAGCAATGGTCATAAATTAGGCACTTAAATGTAAACAAATAAAACTGTTAAGATAAATCACTGTAAAAGAGTTTCCACAGACAATAGTAGTAAATCCTATCCTATGCAATAATCAAAGCATTTTCTATTAGCCCCTGAAATGTTAAACTGAACACGGTGCATAGAGAGTCTTCCTCTCCTCTGGGGTTGCTATGACAACAAAAGCGTTGACAAGGGAAACAGATACACATGAACACACAGCGGCCTCCCGTTCGGGGCACACGACTGTCTGGCTGGAATCTTTGTCCAAATTTGGGCCGTTTACGGCACCAGAGCTGGAGAGTGCCTGCACAGGCTTCACTGGGCTTATCTGACAGGCTGTGTGTGTTTGTGGATGATATGGTTTGGTTATATACGGGTGATCACACATGTCCACTGAGCTTTTTAAGTTGCAGGTGGACTTTCTGACAAACTGGGTACAGGGCACACAATATCTACAGCTTGCATCACAAATGAAACGCTGCCTTTATTTGTGTTTTAGTTTAGTGTGGCTGCCATGTCCCAACAATTTGATACCATCAACATATTGTGTTTCACGACTTTAAAATCAAATTTACTAGGAAGAGGCAACTTCAGTCAGTCTTTGGTCACATTCAGGTTATGCATGTCTTCGTGGGACTCGTCATGATGCGGTCTACTTCTTTGTTATTATTATTATTTATTTTTTTTGAAGGGTAATTTTGTTTACAGAGCAGATTTTATTATCCATCATAGTTATTGTTTTTGGTTTTCATTCATTGTTAATTAGACTGGATAGAGTCAACTCTATTATTTTTGTTTTGTTATTTAAAATTAATTTCTAAGAAAATTAATTGCACAGCAAAAATTTTTATTAGTTTACCTTTATAAATTGAATTAATGGAGATAAATTAAGCTTTGGGCCATATTCTAATTTTTTTATTTTTATCTGTATCTTCACCTCCTTGGGAGAGGGACTAATATTTATCTCTGATTTTCAGCTGGTTGGCATGTTTTCTGATGCGCGCTCTCTGTCTCACCTGCGTGTGCATGCTTGTGGCATAGGGGTTAGACTCTAAGCAACAGTTAATTAAAAAAAGAAGACGGTATAAACCTGTTGTAAAGGAATGAACCTCTTCTAAAGAAATGGGAACCTGAAATTACTTGTGTTGTAATGTGGCACCGTTTAAAAAACAGATGAAAATAAATAAACATGACCTTTTAGTGGGGGTGAATCCAGAGGAGGGACATTTGCCAGAAGCAGCACAGCCTATGAGCTATTTCAAAGTTTGAAATGTTTAGTTTAATTTAGTTTAGTAAAGCTAGAACTTACGGCTTAACGTTATAGGAACATTATAACTGTGTTATTGTCTTACTGAAAGCTAATCCTGCCCTGTATCACACAGCTGCTGCAGACATGTTGGCAGCCACATACCAGTCAGCTGAGATTATCCCTTTGTGTTTTAAATATCATCTTTAACAGGTGATGTAAGGAAGAACTATGTCTTTTAGGTACTACGGTTGAAGCATGACACCTCATCGGAAATACCCACATCTAATTACCCATCTTAGATTTATCTTGAAGACTGTACTGTCTCTTTGGACGTGCTCCAAAGGGGAGAAAAGACACTCCTCAACACGCACATCATAGTCCAAATAAATAAAAAAGGTCAAAATATTTCATAACTTAAATCAAAGAGAGGAACTGATGAAGAAAGTGCACAAGGGAAAAAAAACTTTATTAAATTAAGTTGTATTAGGAAACATTGTGGGCTTAATATCACAGTTCATCCCCAAGTGACACATAAAAATGTGCTGTGTGTGCAGTGAAACATTCAGGCATGACATAACTCACTCTCAGACACTTAAACCGGTTTGGCTAGTATTCCTCAGAGGAGAAGAAGCGAATGCATAAAGATGGGTGGTTAGCATAGAAGTTAAGCCCCCCAAACGTTATCTACCAAGTAGAACCGACATGTTTTTTTAGGCTATTATTTCAAGTGTACAAACTTTGGGTTTTCAGATAATTATGTTTGTTTTTCCCCCCAGTGCCTACAGTTTCATCAACAGTCAACATGTTGTTTTTTTATGTTTTGTTTTTTTTGTTCTTGACAATAAAATGGATAGGGTGTGTGATACACAGAGCAGGTTCGGTAAAATTTCTGTAGAATTTAGTTAAATGTTGATAAGAGCACCCGCGGTTTCCTGGGTGGTGGGATATGGTGGTGGGAAATGATTTAAAAGACAAAAAGAATAGCTGAATTACCAGGAGCTGCTTGTATTGTGGTTACAGTAGTGTTATCGTAGTGATCAGTCTGGAGAAAAACCTTGTGTAAGCAAGAAAATCACAAGAGAAAAACAATGCAGTGTCAACTGAAAATCTTGTAGTCTTAGCTTTAGACTTCTCATGCTGCTAAACTACTAAATGTTTACACACTGCTGGTTTTGCTGCCTGGTTTGCTGTGCTGCCTATGCAAGATTTCAATGTACTCTTTGTTTAAAAAAGTCTCACACATATTTAAGATGTGCGAAAGCGATAACTGCTTTTACACCTCCAGACAGAGCACACTAGACATTACCCAATGCATGCTGTCAGTTTGTGAGATAAGGAAAGCATCTGCATTCTTGTTGCATGTTCTGATCAGAGCACCGCCAACATAAAAGCAAATACTTCTGAGAAGTTGATATGACAGCAAAATAAAAAAATAAATATGATTGCACACTAAATCAATTTAGAAAACAGGATGGCCCATTTGATTGGCTGATAAGAGTAGAGTGTGCTTTGTGTGGCTGTCTTCTGAAAAGAACTCAGTTAATCCACTAGGCTTTGTGGCAAGTTGTTGGCAGTGCAGCAAGGAAGTACAGTGAAAATCACTAATCTCTAATTGGAAATTACTTCCAGCTAAGGAAAAAAGAAAGAAAAGAAAAGATCAGAAAGCTGTCAGTGAAAGTCCAAGGTCCAATCAGATGACAGTCCACGATCTACTGAAAGCAGGAATGAAAATGTTTTAAGAGAAATGGTGGAAACACTCCATCACAATTAGGGCCCGACCGATTAATCGACAGGTCGATTAAAACTGTTGTTTTGTTGATTATACATCTATTTAGTCTTACTTTCTCATAAGACAGTAAATGCTGCCAAGTGCCGGAGTCCTGCAGAATGATGTCCTTCCACAAGACAGAGCTCTGACTCCCTTCAATCCCACAGTCATCAATCTTTTCTTTTCAACAGTGGTAGCTAGTAGCTAGCCAGGTTACATTAAAACACTGGGCTGAGTGGAGCTTGCCGACAGGTAAGTTCATAACAATGTCGTGAAATTAATGACTCAGCATGTCTCCGGTTTCAGTTTTACTCTTTTTGCCATGTGTAATAACGAGTGACGCGTGCTTCGTCGTGTCGATCAGCTTTTTTATTTACGCTGCATTGCTAAAGTTGTGCTAAGTTGGCCTAAGGCGCTACCCTTTGTAATGTTTTGGCTAACTGCTGTAAGCAGAACTCTTCTTTTGAAGTGTGAAGCACCGGAACAGGATGTGCATGTAAAATGTTAGAGCATTTGCAACCTTGACTTGTAGACAAGAACTGGCTGATGTCGGCAGTCATAACACCTGTCTATGTTAGCAATAACATCAGTGTTTTTATCCTGACCTAGCATAGCATTAGCTAAGTAGCCAGTAACTGCAGAAATAGCGTAAGCGTACAAAATATCTGAGTGTACAGAACGAGCGTTAATCACTCCGTCAGCTGTTGGGTGAGGTGTATTTAAGGAGGAGAGATGTGAATGCAGAGGGGAGGAGGTTAATTCACCGCAGCACCGAAAACTTATTACAGGCTGTAACAGCGACTCACGATGTGTTACAATTAGTGCCAGACTATTTGTGACCAATATATATAAAATACAACTCTATCAAAGATGACATATTTTTGACATTTGAGAAAAGCATATCTGGTTTTTATTTTGGTTCAAATATGATATATACCATTATATATATATTTATTCATTATATTAAAAAATGAATAAACATCGGCCGATTAATCGTAATCTGAAATTTTTTCTGCCAAATATCGGAATCGGTGTCGGCCTCAAAAAATCCGTATCGGTTGGGCCCTAATCACCATCCTCTGAATCACCATCCCTAGCCATAACATCAACCTTGATCTTTTTCAATGCCAGAAGGAAAAAAAATGGGAAAAAATGCTAAACAAAAATAAAACACACAGGACAGATAATAATACAATGTGCATCACATGCAACAGTGTAAAAACTGCTGTCATGAGCAAATGGGACTAAACCATTGGGATAGATCCAAAATATGTACGTCATGATGTTTACCTGCAAAAAATAAATAAATAAAAAAAGCTGGTCTGTTACCATGACCAAAGAACAAAAAGAGAGCATGGGTCCAGGCCTTATTGGTCTTTTATAAGAAAAGCAAACAACTAAAGAAAGCTTTATTTTAAAGCACACTGGGTTCCATAACTAGTCCCTAAAAGGCATTGATTGAAAGAAAGCATGGTGAAAGACCATCAACAAGTCAATATAACTTCTATTATTTTAAAACAAGGCAATATTCACTGAAGAAATTAACATTATGTAGAGATTTTGCACCAAATGCCTCCTCAGTTACAAGGCAAGCCTGGGGACCCAAAAAATAATCATGACTTGAGAAATCCACCACCTGCAACATTAAAGCTGTGTAGCTAAAGTTAGTTTTTTAGTAGGATCTAGTAAAGCATCGAGAAGAGTGCTCAAAGCCTAATTTAGTAGCACTCCACATCAAGAAGACACTTAAAGACCCCTCCCCGCCCGGACTTCCTTTAGTATCAACCCTCAGATGGCTAACACAAGCATAAAGCTGCAGCTATGGCAAGTGGCACCGAGTACTATTTAGGTTGTGAATCTTTAGCTATTTTGGGGGGTTTTTAAGGGTTAAACCTGTAAAACTCCACTAGATCTTCGGGGCTCTAAGAGCTACTGCTTATATTATCAATTTCTCAGGAACGGTAGTGTGGAACTTTTTGTGGAAAACTTACCTTTTAAGTGATCTACAGATGTTTTTGTAGGCATTTATATCCCTTTCAGGAACTTTACAATCCAGCCACAAAACAATGTTAATTCTGAGACTCCATTATAAGTGATCCATTTTCATCATGAAAAAAAAAATAAAGATCAGTCTCACTACTATGTTGCTAAGAGACTTCCATGGACATGATTAAGCCACTTTGTCTATCTTTCAACCAATCAGACGGCTTAAATTGACAGTAATGTCAAACGAGGGGCAGCCACAGATCAACTAGCAGTAATGTTGATAGGTTTTCAATGTAGTGTACACGCGCCTGTTGGTTTTCAAGTGCTCTAGAAGTGAACTAGAGACACAGACATGCCTATGAAGAAATCGCCACAGCAGTCATCATTTCGTGTTTACAGTGCAGATGTCTGACAGCAGAGTAGCTACCGCTGCTGCGCTTTTGGAGGCAGGAAAGCAGTTCAATTAAGAAATTTTGATGTACAAGACAAGCGATTTATTTCTCCTAATTTTGAAGGCGTTGCACTAACAATATAGCCATGGCGGCAAGGGGTGCTGAATTTAATCATTTGTACGATAAATCGTTATGCGGATAATTCTGTATCAATGCAGCAGCAAAACATAATAGATTATAATACCATAATTTAGGGCTGGGTGATTAATCAAAAATCGATAACTCGAATTTTCCATTTCTGGAGATTTTATTTTTATGAAAATCGGGATTTTTTCCTTAGTTAGTTAGCAGCGGACTTAGTCCTCCCTCCACACCAGACCGGTGTTTGACAGATTGAAGTGAGTCATCACTCACGCCGGGGATTTAGCTGTACGTATAACTGCAGTAAGAAAAGCTGCTCTCTACGAGATGCAGAAGTCAACTTCAGCCCACAAACTCTCGTTAAGAGACGACCAACAGAGGAATTATTACCGCAGTGGATCCTGTATGATAAAGATCCAGATGGAAAGAGATCATGGATGCAGTTGTGTTGCATATTTCTATGCAAGATATGAAGTCATTTATACGGTGGAAAAGTTAGAACATTATTACTTTCTTTTAGCGGGCCTTCATATAATTTATATGAATGAATGAATGCCCGCTAAAAGAAAGTAAATAATGTCAGTGATCTGGAAAGCAGGACGGGAATTGCAGTACAAAATAGATAAATGTTTTTAATAAGTTTATGTTTTTGAAAAGAAAAGAAAAAAATCTATTAAAATCAGAAATTGGATTTGGTTAGAAAAAAATCTGAGATTTTATTTTTAGGTCATATCGCCCAGCCTTAGATGTAACTAATTATTTTATTACATTTATAATAAATGTGATATACATTTATAACACATTCATATATGGTTATTGTTATAAGAAAAAAGTCTACAGCCCTAAAGGAATAGCTGCTCAGCATTGACTGAATGTGACAGAGAATAAAAATGTTTTATTAAATGATTATATTACACATTTGACTGTTACAGCTCTGTAGACATGTAATGTTTTCCTCGTGTACGTTTGCAGATGGTTTCATAGGGACAAGATATGAATAAACCATGATGTGCAGGGAAATCTATGTAAATCTAGCTATGATGCTTCCAGCACCATGCCTCACGCAGGATGTCATTAACTGAGTGATACCTTCACTTTACATCCAGCTATTTCAGAGAAATTATGACTGCAGGGTTGCAGCTGAAAATAATGTTTATTTAAGTTAACAAAAAAAAACTGTTTTTATTACACTAATTAATTGACTAATGGTTTGGTTAAAGAAATCTGGGAGAAACAAGCAGCTAGCCTCTATCAGCTTCCAGATCGACACACAGCTGCAGGATTTATTAAACAGCTCAGAAACCAAAGAAAAAAAGTGAACGTCTAAAAATGTGAGAGCCTGAAGCTAAACTTATCAGAAAATTCAGTAAATGAGGGTTTTGTGGATTATTTCTTTGCTTTTTGGTTATAAATCTTCTATTGCTGTTGTGGCTGTGTATGGATCTTCCACATGATACTGAGGCTCCTGTTTGCTCAATAAAGACTTTGTTTAATAAAAAGGTTTCTTTCTTTAGACTTCCTTCATATACTCAAAAAAATGACAAACAAGAGGCAACAGCAGAATCGGCTGTTTGGCAGAGAAGATCTGGACAGTTTTTCCTGGACGCGACCCACATACTCACAGCTGCTGCTCATTCCACAAATAATCATTTTTCTTACAGATGTGGCTTCGTTTAAAAATGAAATACAAAGAGTAGTAGATTTATTGTTACAACAAAGAAATAATCCACCAAACACTCATTTACTGATCAGTTTGGGTCATTTTTTTTTGTTTTGCTTTTTGTATGTGTTGCTTTGACATCACTGGAGGCTTATCCAACAGTTTAGTAAGAGGATATTTCTTTATGAGTGAGTAATGACAAGAACCAGGCCTGCTGCTGTGTTTGTGGTTATATGATCTTATTTAATACATGTATCCATTACAACATTCCTCTGAGCAAACAAATGATGCTCAGCAGTCAATGCTACATCACAGACTATTGTTTCTTCTTTGTGATATTTAAATAGTTTTCATTAATATTTGTGTTACGAATCGAAGTAATGTTTTTGTTAAAAACTACGTGTATCTTCAGTGTGATTGAACGCCACTCGTGTCTGTCCGGGTTTAGTGTTTGTTGACTCTTCCATTAAATCAACCAGGAGCGAAGTGTCAACCCGAAGTCTTACCGGGGCTGGTTAAGCTGGGAAACTCAGGAGGAAGGCAGGACTATAAACCGCGATCAGTCCGTCTTACCTGTGGGACATCACGGTCGTCAGGTGAGGGGACCAAACAGACAGTCAGCCGTCGGCTCGCTGGTGCTGTCACTTTTTCCCAGCCTTTAAGTCTTCTTCACTCCCTATCACCCCCGACATACCGGACTCCAGCTAAATAACACCCAGAAAAGAGACAAAATATCCGACACCGTCCCACTCAGAGATTCCTTCTGGGCCCAGTTAATTTCCTGACTGCTGACAAAGATAATAAAGGACCAAGGTGTGTTCTGCTCTGGTTTCCTAGCTAGCGGCCATATTGGCTTGTTTAGCTGTCAAGCTTCGTGCTGCGTTCACGATCCTCGGAGATTTTGTCCTATCGCTGTAACAGCGGGACAAATACAGCCACAAAAGTCTTTTCACGTCACATTTCTTTATTAAATAATTTAATCTCAGCATTATAACGTGTTATTTTTGCCGTTTCAGTGCTTGATTTCTCTTTAAATATAAAAATTAAACCAAGATTAGGTATAAAGTCCCCCCCCGTTTTCTTTTAATTCAAATATTTTGCTGTAAGTCAAAATAAGGCACATGTCAAAATTAAACTGGAAAACCATGGAGTAGCAAAATATTGGAGAAATTAAAGAAAAATATTTTTTAAAAATAGGTTATTCACATGTCTAATAGCTGCATAAATAATTGGCTGATGGCATTTTACACTGAGCTAATAATTTGTAAATATTGCTCCATAATTATTAAAAAGGGGATGGTTTTAAAATATCTGCATTTATGTATATTTGGCCAAATTTATACCTTTTGGTTTCTTATTGACACCTAATTTTCATTATGTTTTAGTTTTTACAACATGCAACACAAATATGAGAAGACAGGGTTTGAGTGACAAATAAAATAACAGAACAGAATATATTGCAGTGAGATTTTAGAGCAAATAAATAATAAATAAAATAATAAATATATGATGGTAATTATTAATGTCCATCTATTATAGCTGAGATTTTAAGTAAAACTTAAATTTGTGTACATCTGGAATCAAGAGTTCAGCTGAGTGTTTTTGTTGTTTATTTCTATTTGTATATTACGTACATGTTCATGGTAACCCAAATTAATAAAGCAAAACCTTAAACCTTCAAGTTCACCGGATTATTACAGATGATGTGGCGCCACCCAGGGGCAGAGATGAGGTATGTCCCAGTTAAACCGGTCCAGGCAGATGGATGGCCGTCTTGGTTCTGAGGGGAGTTTCCCTTCCTGGTTCTGGTTCTGATTTGTGTAATGTACTTTCAACATAATTCATTTTCTTATGTGTGATGTGTTCAGCTGACCATTCGGCTTTATTCTGCTGCACTCTTTGTGCAGATCTACAGGGTCTGCTGTCATCCTAAATGTCAACTAATAAATACAGTTTTGTCTGAGACATGCAAACAGCTGAGTTTTATTCTTCATCAGGATGATGACACTGTGACAGCTGATTAGATGATATCACTGCGCAAATTAAGTCATTTGTCAATACAGACCAAAGTCCATCAAAGAGACAAGAACATGGATTTACAATAAGTGCAGGTTTTAAAAACTCAGATAAGAAATGAGTTGATCAGATCCCAGAGAACTCTGAGCTTGTCTATAGAGCAGTCAGCGTTTCTGCAGTTTCAGCTATAAAAAGCGCCTGCCGTCTTCCGGATGTTGCTCAAAGACTGGATCCATTCCCTCAGCCTGTCCTCCCAGTCAATACACCAGTTCAAGCTCCTCTCCAGGTTCTGGACACGGGTGGGAGACCTGTCCAAAGCGAGCACCACTTCAGGTAGGTCAAAGGACAGGCCGGCCTTCTGCACTGCTGCCTCAAACTTGGCTGGAGATGCTGTTGCAATGTAACACCTGCAGACACAGTGAGAGCCCTTACCAAGAGAACTGGACCCAGATCGCATTCTGATCACATCGGGATGAGATCAGAATGCGATCGGGATCTGATCGGTATGCGATCCGAGATGTGATCGTAATGCGATGGGGATGCGATCGTAATGCGATGGGGATGTGATCGTAATGCGATGTGATCGTAATGCGATGGGGATGTGATCGTAATGCGATCGGTATGCGATCCGGGATGCGATGGGGATGCCATCGGATGGCGATGCGATCGGAACGTGATCCCGGATAGGATCGGGATGTGATCCTGAATGGGATTGGGATGTGATCAGAATGTGATCGGATGAGATCAGAATGCGATCCGGATGCGATCGGAATGCGAAGGGGATGCGATCAGATGGCGATGGGGATGCGATCGGAATGTGATCCCGGATGGGATTGGGATCTGATCAGAATGTGATCGGATGAGATCAGGATGCGATCAGTATGCGATCCAGGATGTGATTGGAATGCGATCGAAATGCAATCGGATAGTAATTAGTCTCATTTCTTTGCAGGTGGTTGTTTGATTGAACCAGATGTTAAAAGTCAGAATATTTTGTAAGTAAAACCAGGAACCAAACCTGTTTAGCAGAGCGCTATGAGGATGGTGGAAATGATGCCATACAGCCACAGCTGTGTGAGGACACAACACATACTGGTTTTCTTCCCAACACATCCTCATGGTCTCCAAGATTCCCTCATCAGTCACTGTGCCAGTCAACAAAACCTGTGACAGCTCCAAGGAAAAGAGAGGGGGGATAATGTAACTTTAACACGTGTGATGATAGCATTAACACAGAAGATAAAATGGGGCTAAATGTAAATGTTTAATGACTGCTACCAGTTTACGGTGGTTTTCAGGCAGCATGAATCTATGGGAATTTTGAAACTTCTCCATCATGCTCTTAACTGAAGTGCTGTCTTGGCCCAGCAGCAGCCAGAAGACTCGCTCCATGTTATACGGATCCTACAGGCCAGAAAAACTTAGGGTCAGTCTGACCTCCAACAAGATAGGCAAAAAAACAACTGGTCAGACTGTCATGAAGCTTGTTGGAGGAGTTTGTGGGCGACAGCAAATCTGTCTTTAGCAAATCTGTTTTTATGAAATTCATCAGAAAGTCATCAGAGATTAAAGGAAATGGTTTTTTTTCTGCTCCTCCCTGAGCCGCCACTTTACTGTGGAGGAGTTTGTGCGTCCCGACGATCCTAGTGGCTATGTTGTCGGGGGCTTCATGCCCCTGGTAGGGTCACCCAT